>KN837191.1:119474-145853 GCA_000827215.1 Sphaerobolus stellatus SS14 | reverse complement strand
GTGGAATATCCTAGCACTCATGCAGAAGTAGTGGGGAAGGATCTCTAGCCTCAAATAAAATGAATCTTACTTTGAATAGAGTTTAAATACATCGAGATATTAGTTTTCAAGAAGGTGGATAATAAGGTGGGTATGGGTGATATCTGGTATAGTAGAGAGTGCTAGCGAAGCGGGTTGTTCTTGAACAGGGCGGGAGATTGGGTGGAGAGACAGGAAAATTAGGAGGAGGTATATGAGAAGATAATTGTTGTTGATAGTGTGTTCCAGAATATTGCGGTAAGGATTGCAACGAATAGGATGAAGGATGATGAAGGATGATGAAGGATTGAAATGGCTGTGGCTGCATTTGAGACCGGGATCAAACATTCCTGTGCTTTTGGATCACCGATCAAGCATAAGGACCTTGCCCGTGCTCTAGTCTTGCAGCGGCTTGATTCCTTTAAAGAGCTCGGAATATTGACCTTGAATCGATTTCAGCTTCATCGAATCACGTTCCCCGTCTTCACCAACTTCCAATATATGTTTCAGCTTCTGTGACTGCTTGGCGGGTTTGTCCCGAAGTTTATGCATCTGCTGATAAGACTGTTCTAATTCTTTATCATTAGATGTATTATTTTGCTTTTGTACAGCCACTAGCATTAAGAATAGAGTTAAAACAAATAGTAAGCATGTGGAGTGAGACATAACACTTCTAAGGAGAGTCCTACAAGAGTGCTGGAAATGAGTAAGAGTTTAATATCATCACAATTAATATCTCGGTGGACTTGCTCATTACCATTTAAAGCTGAGGGTGCAGCCTTCCACACCTAGAGCGGCATTAAACTCTTTCCCAATAAATCACAGCCATTGTTCATCCTTCAACCATCTCTTTGTCTTTGAGAAGCTTACCTGCTCCTTTCTTGCCACTCGCAGATTACACCTCGTGGCTTTGCAATGTTGCACGGCTGTGGCTTCCCCTATGGTTGTGCTGTGGCTCCTTCCTAACTGTGGTATGTCTTTGAATAACTGAATGCATGATTTTTCTGACATTTATTAACAGATCCCTCGTCTCTCTCATTGGCTTACGAATTTCTCGGAATCCCAATGAAGTTTGTGAGTGGTTGGATGTTCACGTTAGGCAAGGTTTTGATCAAAAAGCCATCAAAGCCATGTTTCGTATGACACCTGACAAATTAAGAGAGGTGCGTTGATTCTTTATGATTTTCTGAAATTTTTTCTAATATATTGTAGATAACTCCAGGTGCTGATCGCTTACCCTTCGGCCTTAAAATCAGCCCAATGGACACCTACGATACAATTCACCGTAAGGTTGATATTGACACTCGGTTGGCATCCTGCTTTTGAATTTTTGAATTTGTTGTGTTTTTAGTATACCACTATGGCATATATACCAATAACTTCATTGAGAGCTGGCACTCCAATCTCAAGCAACATTCACTCATATTCCATACAAGTATTCCTGGCTGCTGTTGCAGCCTGGTTAAGGTGGTCTGCAGGTGCTTGGTCTGCATATAGCTGTTCTAGAATGGCAGTCTTGGCAGAAAGCCATTTTCTAGGTAATTTGATATGGTACAAGGGACAGGGAGCTACATAGTTCAAAGGGAGGAGTCTCTTGCTTAGTTAAGGTTATGCCCATGTATCTAGAGGTCATAAACCTTGGGTAAACTGTCTTAATCCTAGTTTCCATCATCCCTTTCATTTTATATAATTGAGTGTTTGGTGATGGGAAGCATAGGGCTGCTCTACCCAAAGGGGAGTAGTTCTGGCTTAGGTAATGGTATCCTCAGATAGCCAGAAATCAATAACCTAGTAAATTTGCCCACATCTCTGATCATAACCAACTTTGTTTATTTTATAGGTATTTTATATGGTATGAGGAGCAGGGAGTTACACAGTATGAAAGGTGAGAGGTCAGCACTGGTGCAGGAGCTCACACACAATCTCAATGCTGCCCTCATATTTAGTCATTGACACCCTCCTGACTGAGACCACACCCTTTCTCTGTTGTTTCAGAAATTGACAAGCCTTGTAGTGTGATAACTGAAGTCACCCCAATCAACCAAACATCCAACCCTAGTTTTATGACCCCCCCTGCAGCCTTGTACAAGACACCTAAGCACCCAGATTGAGTACTGATTGAGGCCAGGCAAAGGCACTCATGGAATCCCCCACATTTGCAGTACAATTTTTTCTCACTGTGTGTAACACAGGAAATACAAGGCACAATGAACCTCATATCTGGAATATAAGTACTTCTAACCTGTGATATCATACATTCTCACAGTTATAGCATATGGGAGGCTCAATGAACCTCACATTTGCAATATAAGTACATGATAGTTTGTAATACCAAACATCCTAGCAGTGATAACATCTGGAAGGCTCAATAAAGCCAGCTCTACCTCCCAGTCCTGCCTGCCAACCCTACCTGCCAACCCTAGGGTTGAGCCTAGGATTGAAGAAACAAAGCTCTCTTAACCCTCCAAAGAGGAAAGAGGATGAATTGCTGTGCTGGATGTAGACCTAACTTGGGAGACAGGATATGAACAATGCATATCCAAGACCTGAAGACAGGGCACCATGACCAGAAAAAGTAGTAGAAGATCGCTGACACCTTGAGCACCCCTAGATATAGTGTAAGGATGGTCGAATCAAACTTCCAGCTCTTTCAGAGCAGGATGCAAGAAGAGAGTCAAGTAATCATGTTTTTCACATTAACAGCTAGACTGTAGAGAGCAGGAAGCAGCATGAGCCGCAGTCGAATATGAGCAATTTCAACCAATATGACTTGACTGATTAGAGTCTCTGAAAAGGGCTCATCCTCATCCACATCCTTGATGAACCTGAGAGACCAAACATGAGACACATACCAGTCAAAAGGTTCCCAGTCATTAGCAAAGAGAGTCTGGGAGAGGTTATACTGTAAAGAATGTAAGTTATAATCAATACATCTTAGTAAGGGAATACTACACACTCTACTCCATCCTTCTCCAGTGTCTTTGATTACCCAAGGTTCCGGCAAGTGAAAAAAGACCCTGGAATGTGGCATATCTTTCCAAAGCACGGTTAAGACAGGTTCAAGCCATGATTTACAGACAACACAACTTGAAAAGAGAGTTGATTTAGAGCAAAAGGTGAAGATGTAATGTATGAACTCCGTGGGCAACCATCAGTAAAAAAAATAAAGATATTGTGGGTTATTGTAATGCTTTGCAGCGCAAGGTGAGTGTTTTGGCACTTAATGATGTGGGTGTGCAGGCCATTGGTGATGGACTCAGATTGGACTGATGATCAAGTACGTTGATTCTTGAAGTGAAGGAGAAATGAAGAAAGAAAAGTATCATTATCTAAGTCATAAAATAGAGCTTATGACAAATATCCTGCAGAGATATCACAAATTTAGTATTTGAGTCGAGATCCAGCTGCCCACCGCAGGAAAAAAATGAAGGCTGTGGGCGACTGTGTGTCTGTTTACGTCAACATGTCGTGATGGCCGTGACGGAAATGCTTTCTAGGCCAGCTAAGCATACTTACATGCGTGCGTGCCAATTACTACTCCTCCAAGATAGATAGGATTGTACAAGTTCAACTATAAAAAATTATAATGAATGCACTAATTAATGACCGGAAAATACCCGCAGAAGAGCCTTGGCTGACCTGGCCAACATTACTCTAATCTACTTTATTCAATTTCATGATCACACTTCGTTAAAGGACGCAATCGCAGCTGAATTCAATTAATACGCTTGTGCAAAAATCTACATAATATTTATGAAGTACTCGAATATCCACATGAATAGGATTAAGTATTCATTGAACGTGGTCCAGAGTATACAGAAATTAATTATTTCAGACTGTACAATACAGATGATCTGAGTGCCCTATGATTTTAGCGGAATTTCACAAAGTATGTGTCTCATAACAAGCGATAATGAAATTAAGTATCGGGTAGTATCGTAGTAACAGGTGAAAATTAGCGTAATTTAAGGTTTGGACGGATTAAATAACAAAAGGATCATTAGCTCGAAAAACTATTTGGCTTACTCCTATATGCCGGCAGTCAGGTCCCTTGTAGATGATCAACCTCCGCCTGAACGAATGCTCTCCGAGTAATAGGAGGGTGGAGGAAAGTTAGGCAGAGGAATATGAACTCCATCTAATCCACTGCCGAAAGGGGGAGACGCAACTACCAGAGGCGGAGTTGCTTCTTCGTTACTATCAAACACGTATGGGTCCCTATAATGAGCTTGTCCATGCTCTTGCAGCGTGGGGGTCAATTCATACTGATGAGCATCCTCATAAGAATGCCGTCCAGACCACGGATCACTTTGGTCTTGCAATTGTGCATATTTAGCACCAGTGTTGATCAGTCCTGGAATACCACGATGCCTGCCAGTGTTGTGTCGACGTCTCCAGAATATGCCACAAGAAGCCATTAGGTTTCCGAACTTAGGAAGTTGTACATAGCTCACAAAGCGGCAATAATAGCAATCAGGGCCACAACGACGGTGGCGATACCAATCCCAAGCTGTGTACCATGTTGTTTCAAGAATCCTTCATTCTGCAAATCCGGGTCGACGAAGACCAGCTGCCTCCCCACAATCGCGCTCTTACTGGTCGGCGAGGTTGGATTGTAACAGTACTTACCAAAGCACTGATTGCGGAGTGGAGAGAGATTGGCAGGATTAGGGACTGCAATGCGAGAACGCTCGACGAGTGCACACTGGAAGCACAAGGAAAATTGAGGGTCAGCCTCAGTCGAGTTCGGCATAAACCCAGAGGTAGCGCTCGCTGCTGATTGGGCAAAGAAAATCTTCTGATGCTCTTGGGAATGAGAAATCTTGAAAGTGTCAGGGTTATATTGGATGTGGTCAGGTTGTTCATATGGAAGATAACAAGGTCGCATCTAACTGTTGCATCTAACTCACTTCGTGGCTGGGGCACTCCCATCAACCGAAGGCGCATTGGAGATATGGATAATTAGGTGGTATGCAGGCGGTAGCGTGTGGTAGCACGCAAAGAAGGTGGGGCGAAGATTCACGCCAGTGTTGAGGAAGTCCGCGCCATTTGGAATGGGCGGGAAAGCCTGGTGCGTCGCCTTCAAGGTGCTGTTCACGCGATTGGCCGCGATTTGCATTGCGGTACCACTAAGAAGACGCAATGTGCCGATCAATATCAGAACACAGAATAGGGCCTTGATGACTTATTGGCGCCATTTGTTCTCTGTCGTTTCACCAGTGGAATCAAAGACGATGATAACGCTGACGTTGGGTGCCTTCACCATCAGTTGCTCGATAGGAAGGAAATTTTGAGCTCCTCCAAGATTGAGCTAATCCTGAGTGGAATCAGAGTAGTTACCAATACTCTTGAAAGGCTACAATTCAAATAAGTCAGGATACTTCTCATGATACTTCTCATATGTGAATACCGTAGCGGACTTACGTTCGGCCAATTCCCAATATCATATCTCCGTGAGGGAGACTGGAATAAACATAAGCCCCAGGGTCCTCGATCGAACGAATATGTACTGGCAATTAGCTCTTGAGCTTCGCGAGTATATTATTGAGTGTGGTAGAGCCGTCACTGCCGAAGCCGGTCACATTGGGCTGGTTACCGTCAGCTTCATTCAGGTTCTGTATCATTCGTTAGTTGTCACCTCGTAAAGGGGGCTACCTGACGTCCCTATTATCAAACTACCTTCATCGAAACCAGTTCGACATCTATCGTTATTTGGTTTGCCATTGGTAGCATGGGTTCCAAAATACTGTGTGGCGGACATTGCGTTGAGTCGTGGATCGTGCGATCCCATTTCGTAGGGAGTAACCTAGTTGGAAGTTAATTCAGAAATACAAAATGCTAAGGAAAGATGTTTGAGAAACCTTGTAGACCATTCTCTGCCTCCATGCTTGGAGCTCGTTTCCGTTCGTTGGAGTTTGAGTGTGTAAGGTCATATTGGAAAGGCCATCATCTGGTTTTGGAACCCAGATGTATTTCGCAAACACAACCACAGAAAACTATTGCCGTGGGAGATGTCATTTGTGTAGAAATTATCCCTCGTTGTCCCGTTTATGAAATGGTATATGAGCATACTCGACCAGAGATCAGTGAGACCTGAATTTCTAGAAAAAGGAATAAGTTCCAAACTGGAAAAATAATCAGAATGCGCCGTCCTGCAGCCCTGCTACTCCTTTGGCATAGACTTTCGAAGGAATACTATCGTGGTATTTTTGATTGTTGGCGGCGAAAGCATCCGATCCAGCAGGCTTTAGTAGATCTATCTCAAGCAACGCGCTTGAATTGTCGCTACTTAATGATAATTGACGTCTAAAAGCACTCATCTTGCTGGACTATCCCCCGATTACTGATGCCTGTGAAGGTGCCGCCTGGTGAAATCGCGGTCAGGAGCATGGGACTGCAAGGTCTTCATCCTCACCTGCGGAACCCGCATCAAAACCGCTAAAGTCGATTCCATCGAACGAGCGCCTTTTCCCACTTGTATTTTGTCTTATTTATAAGTACTTGCGTTGCGCCGGCAGTGAATAAGGCTCCACACAGACCGCCTCCCCCTGAAGCTATTCCAATGATGGTCGCGTTATTCAGGGCGTCTTGGCGAGAGCTGTAGCCGAGCTGACTTGCATCTCCAACCCAATCCTCCCAAGCAGCTTGTACGACAGCCAACCTAGCAGCGATGTAAGCCGTCTCATCCCGACTAAGTGGCTGTTCGGGAGCGACTGGTCGAAAGGAGTTGGTGCATCCGCTTCTACTCGTCGTTGGGTATGTGTTGCTGTTCAAAGACATGAGAAAAGACTGGTGTGGGGTGTGGTGGCAAGAGATATGTACTAGGGGCTAGCCTATGAGACCGTTGGGTACGGACGAAATTAGTGGAGTGGACGACGATGTCATCATCTGCACCATGTTTTTCGAGCGCTGTGTGGAGGGCGGGAAGAGAGGAATTATGACCTGGGTCCCAGTTCGGAACGGCGGATTACTGCCAACCGACCCACAAATTGTAGCAAAATTATTAAAAGAAAAAAGAGCTTGGATTGATATGTAAATATAGCCATCATTATAATGGGATCCAATATATACAATATTGTAAATAATTAGAACGGTATACTAGGGGGAGAAGTGGAGGACGGGAATAAAATAGGTTCACAAAGTCTGTATCTCCAAACACACTTTTTTTTTTCAAGCGTTGGAAGAGACAGCCTTCTTTCCTAGTCATTTTTTTTAGTTGTGAGTAGGATGTGTGTGCATTCATTGCACTGACCTTTCGCCAGCGATTCTTGATTTCTTGAAGTGAGTGTTCTTGTCCCAATTAACTTTCGCAGGTGATTTTCCACTCACAGTGTATCTTCCATATTATAAGGGCTGCTTCTGAAACAATGATGACAAATATTTGTTTAAGTTTTACATTTGGTTTGCCCTCTTCGCCATTGAAATTTATTAGATTGCAGTCTAGGATGGCGTCATAGGTGAGTTCAGATCACTCATCTCCTGTTTTTATCCACAGGTTCTTGGTTAATTCCTATATCTCATGCTGTTCTGAGGTCATGCACCCAGTTAGCACGTGGTATTCTGCACAGATTGCATGGTCCATTTGTTTTTGTGCGTGCATCTATTTATTTACTCTTGGTCACATTTCAATTCAATTTAAGGCCTCTCAGTTGTGTCCAACTACGAACGGAAAACCTCTTCTGCATTAATTTCCCCCGTGGTCCGGTAAACACAAGAATTATTATTATATCTTTGAATACACATGCTGTCAATAATTGTGCGGCGATTCGTAATATATTATCCTAAGTACTTACTATTCCAATTTGAATGTCAGAGGTCAAGGTCATAGTGCTGGATTCGCATTCTGAACGAGGGATTGGAAGTAGGATTGGAACCACGTCCCCGCCTCCGGTGCTGGTTGTGCCGCATCTCCTTGCGTGCAATCTGATCCAGAAACTCGTAATTATGCGAAATTAGGACAGGAGATAGATATTCTCACGTGAATCGAAACGCGACGAAGACGTGTTTGATGTTCCGTCGCTTTCTCCCGGAGGCTTTACCTGATCGAATAATAACTCAGATAACCGTTCCCAAAGAAACTAATCACGCTCCTTACCCACTAAACAGCGTTAATGGTGTACGGTTAAATAGCATGTCGAGATGAGATATTGAGTGGCAACTCACAACAATTCTGGCAAGAGGTCAACAGTCATCAGGAAGGTTAAAGCATGCAAACTCACGAATCAATCAAAGTGTTGCCAGTGTTGGTCGTTGGACGCATTCCAAGACCAGCTCCTACCAAACTCTATAAAGACGAATGAAAGAGTCCAAAGATAAATGACGTACCTTTGACATTACACCAGTCCCCTTCTGCCGTCCTAATACCGGAGACTCCAGAACGACCCTCTACATTCATTTTATTAGATAATAAGAGACGTGATCAGAAACATAAAAATTTACGATCGACAATAAAATTCGCAGGGAACCCATTCTGAGTCAACATCGGAGCTAACGCATTAATATAAAGCTCTTCGTCGAAATTAGGATTCGGTGCTTGTGCCGGGTCTTCAGCTCCTCGTAGAAGGTTATAGTTTGATACATCGGTTGCCAGTCCTCGTACTGTCGAGCCGGAACTCGACATTTTCAAGACTTGTCCAAATAATTGCGCAGCTGGAGAGAGATTCGCTGGCCAGCCCAACCATCCAGAGTGACCAGCATCAATGTAGAGCCAGACGTTATTTTGCTGTAGGTTTGAGATCGCATGAGCAACGAGTGACTAAACAAAACATTAGAGAAAGTTCATGGTAATATTGTTTAGGTTCCTACCTTGTATGTGCTGGCGGCATTCGCACATTTCGCAACTCCAAGGTTGGTGACAAGATTGGGAAGACTGTCTGGTTCCACAGCGAAAACAACACGAACGTTGGGGAATTCTAAACGAGATGATGATGAATAAATTATGGTAAGTTGAAAGAATATTATTACTAGTAACTTGTGCAGCGATGCTATTAATATAATTTTCATAGTTTTGAACGCCTGCAACTAAATTAGCGACAGTAAACATTATACCATAACGAAGCCCTTACCTCCATTCGCGATGCTGAATTCACCAGCCGAAGCTTGAGCAGAACAATCACGGTCGGGAAGATCGTAAATAACAGCTTGAACAAGTTGGTTCGACCCACGCGCGTTCGCAGCTGCCAGATACGTCCCGAAAGTAGAGACTTTGGACGCAACATCCATCCAGAAGAATGTAGGAATTTGCGCAACCGTGGCAGCTTTGGCTTTCAGCGTTGAATTGGTGATGCTACGGATAAATGAGGAATTAGTCGTTAAGATCATTGGAATAGCAGTATGGTCATACGTTGCGACAGCAGCATTTACTTCAGCTACGTATGCTGGGATCGGGAATATAGTTGCTCCTGTATAAGGATTTCCTAAGCCAGCTGCGAAGGCGAGGCTGGGGAACAAGGAAAGGAAAGAGAGAATCGAGTATGCTGTCTTCATTTTGAACAGGTGCACGGGTGAGGTTACTGACCAGCATCTAGCTCGACCCTCCTCATTTTATAATCTTAATCATATGCAAAACTATCGCATATCAAAGTCACCTGGCAAGCCAATTTGACGAAAATTGCATTCCATGAGAAAACAGATAATAAAGAAAGAAAAACAAGGGGCAACGCACAGACTCCTTAGCGACCTGTGACCCATTCACAGCACCCATGATCGTCAGCCACTTTCCATTTTCGACGAAGGCTCCACCTAAATTACCTATAATTAAAAATTGAAGTTTCGATACCGCGGTTTCGCCGTGAGTTGGCAGATTCGCATCAGAGAAGCTTGGGAATAGGACGACCGTAAGCATTCCGCTCCTAGAGTATGGCTTGCCAATTTAATTGGCGAGACGCAAAACGATATATTGTGGGAGTATCTGTGCGTTGTGCGAGAGGATGGGAAATGAAGTCAAAAGGGTATCAAAGGCTCTTACTATTATGGGTATGCACGAACTGATTCCGAGCCTGAGGGCTAGATAAGAGCGATATTCCCAGAATACGAATTTAAAACCCTACCTAAATATGCAACTTATGACGACGAACCCACCCAAAAATAGTTGCAAACCAGGACTGTATGTGCCACCCTCGATTCTGCCACGTAACATTTCTTCAGAGCCGCCGAGCCGTATATCCTAAAGGGCTCTGGCATCCATAAACACCTGCGCAGTCCTTGAGCCAAGAAAGGGTCCCAATATCTTGGTTTCCCAAACTCGATGTGCTGGCATAGTCATCCGACCTACGAAAATAAATCCAAACGCCGTTCAGCAAGAAAAAGGTCAAAAACATCGTAATAGGAGTAAGTACCTTTAATATGATCAAGGCAGCTCCCACACTCCCACCCTCGACTTCTTCCTCAGCCGTCGACCAATCAGTGTACACACAAAAATGGAACAGACGAGAAAATCCAGGATGGAAATAAAATTCGGAGGAGAACGGAGAGCAGGATTATCGGAGAAAGCGAAGCATGCTGAAAGAGCTTAAATCGAGTGGGAGCAAATGGCAAATCTAACGCGAATCATCGAGGAACGTTTCTTCTTTGTGGACTCGATTAGGCACACCATTTATCACTTCCGGTTGTACTGCATCCTCCATAGGTAATCCAGGTATGATTCGAGTGCTCCGAACATTTCTTGAGATATGGACGTTCAATATACTGCTGCCATACTGATCTATCGGCTGGCGAACATTGTACGAGTCGATAGTCGATATGACCTGAAATGAATAAACTGCTGAAAGATTTGCACGTCAAGAATATTGATTCTCGGCTCTGGAAATCCCCGTGCGTTGTTTGATTCTGTGTCAAGTTCTCGAGTAAATACCAACACATGGGATAATATACAGCAGACTTACTAAACATCAAGAGGATAACCTTTGCTCGGCGATCAGCACCATCTATCGCCCTCTCACCTCAGCTGGTTCCCAATTGCTATTACATCATTTTTTTCGCACTCGTCCCACTGCTCTAAATAATTAATAGTTCCGTGATCATGATGCACGAATGACTCAACTGAGTTCGGTGTAATGTTACCAACGAAACCTCTCCACTCCTGCAGGTGTAGATTTTCGAGTTGCTTTGATCAGCCCCCAATACTAGTTCCTGAATTATGATGCAGAACAATTCGACCGAGCTCAGTGGAAAATTAGGTTCGCGAAAGTCAGAGTAACATGCATAACAAGGAGGATAGATTGGATATGTATAGGTTAAAAAAGAACAGGGCATGTGATTTAGTGGTATAATATTCGCTTAGCATACTTTGCTTGCGAAAGGTCCAGCGTTCAATTCCCCGCTCGTCTATTTATCTTTTTCTCCCCATATATTCGTAGTTTGCTTCTATATATTCACATAAAAGATTGACCCAAATACATCACAGTAATTAATTGCCCAAATCAAATGACCTGCTAATCGAAATACTTCCTCATAGATGCAATGTATTCTTCATCTGTCTTGGTACCCTTCTCTCCATACTTGGCGGTCAAGGATCCCCTGTAATCATCCCCAATAAAGTAACGGAATTTATCAGTTCCATCCGTAGCAGCTTCGTAGATCGTCTTAGCGACGTCATGTGAGCTGGTAGTAATCGCGTTGACCATGCGGGTAAACGTCGCCATGGTTTTTCCAATGTACTCCTTGTATAACTTATTCACTTCCGCATCAACTTGGCTTGATTCTTGCATTGAAAGTTGCATGAGCGATGTTTGGGAGATTCCACCATGTGGGATAACTAGTTTGGTCGAGATGTTTTGAGAGGCAAGTTCGTAGGAGAGCGCTTCGGTGAAGCCTTCGACGGTGTATTTGGAGGAGGAATAGAGGCTGCCCATTGGGAGGGAATATATACCTGCGCCAGAGCTAATGGTGATTATGCCGACGGCGGAATTTTTTCTGAGGTTGCTGAGTGACGTAAATGGGGGAGGAAGGCTCTTGTCACGTCCATTAAGCCTGATGATTTTGAAGGAAATATAAGTCGGTGAGTCGATGGAAGAGAAAATAGTACTCGCCAATAACATTCGTGTTAATTTGCTCTAGAACCTTCTCCCGGGGAGTGGCCTCGAAGACACCCAAGAGTGCAAACCCCGCGTTATTCACAACCCAATTCACCTTTCCGAATCGCTCCATGGTGGCAGCGACGGCAGCTTGGATCGACGGTAGGTTCAAAACATCACACTCGGTAATAAGCAAGCGTGAGGTGTCGAGGGAGGTTAGCTCAGTGGAAGCTTTGTCTAGAGAGCGCATGGCAGCGACGACGTTCCATCCTTCGGTGTAGAAAAGGACAGGAGTGGCAAGGCCGATTCCTGAGGATGCGCCGGTGATGAAAATGGTTTTGGAGGACATGGTTGTGTTGTGAGTTTTTACTAGCTATATATTGTCTCTTTTATAGACTCATGAAATATTGTAAAAAATATTGGGCCGAGGATACACGTCAGGTTGTGTAGTTACGCGTCATGCTACGGCTTCCGACTGTGGGCGTCACGAACGGGGTTTGCGGACCGGAACGTATCCGCTGCATTCCGGAACATATACTTATAATGTTGCTTGGAGGGTTCTCGGGAGCAAGCCCATTATTCGATAAAGACGGGTTTTTCTCGAGCATTCGTCTAGCTGCTTGAATCTCTCCTCATATTTCACGTCAACACAGCTTCTCCGCGTTGGGAGATGCTCATTAGGTAGGCTGTACTCTAAATATCCACTTATAGTATGTCCACTGACAGGCTACATCTGTTCCTGTCACACTTGAATCATGCTATCAATAGCAATCATTAGATCAATCTTGCTTCGTTCGCTGATTCTGCCAAGACATCTTATCAGGATATACGTCTATACTAGGAATTATCAAACCCCGATTAATCGGACACTACTATCATTCAGTTTCTAGCCCTTACATAAAATCTATCTTTCCATTTGCCATCTAATCTACACGATTAGATTAAAAGGCCTCAAAATATGGCAATGGTAAATAACATACATAGCAACCTAGATAACAACCAAACGCCTCGAAAAAGCAATGGACGAAAGTGTTCAGAAGAAGAAAAGTCAAATGTAAACATTACATAGTACTCTGCCTCTGCGGATTCCTCCCCATAAAATCTACCAACGTCCTCCTCCTTCGCACATTCGCCCCCCCAACATCGTCCTCATCAACGCCATCTGCATCCAAAACAATCTGGCCCGTCTCCCTATCCATCTTAAACCTCTTATGGCGCAGCACTTCCTGGAGCTGCTTATCGTCGAACTTCGCATCGAGGAGGTCGCTGACGTTCGAGCGGGCGGTGAAGGCCGCGGCGGAAGCGAGGGTGCCGGGCTGGAGGGGAAGGATGACGCGATCACGCAGTTTGCGGTGTTGGATGTGGATGTAGGAGCCGAGGATTGCGAAGAGGATGAGGACGACGACGAGGATGTGCACTGTTACGTCGCTGTTGGGAGGAAATGTAAATGTTAGGGCGAGCAGGGAGGAGAGGGGATGGGGGATGTACACCATGAAAAGACGAGCGATGAAACTTTTGGTTGTGACTTCTTGGAATTGGCCGGAGACGGGTTCGAAGTAGATCTGCTTTGCGATCAGGGATAGATATAAACTCTGGGGGTTATAGACATATTAGGACGATACAAAACTAGAAAATAATAATAAACACGAACATAAGCACTCTCCGTTAAGCGGACAATCGACTTGTCTTGCATCCTGCCTTCTAAGCCGCCGGGTGTTGCGGTTGCGTTTTGGATGATGGCGGAGGAAAGACCGATAGTCGTAGCTAGTTCGCGGGAAGCGTCGAACCTGAATAAATAAAATAAAAATCAGGGAACGATATATGATATTCCTAAGACACTCACACATCCGCAGCTGTATCGTTGAAGGACAGACCATTCAGAGGTCGGCCTCCCAAAGAACTATTCGGATCCGTCACGTTGAGAACCTTATCGCTCGGGCCGATTACAGCCGCCGTGAGGAATTGGCCGTTGGAAAAGGCGATAGAGGCTGTGACGTCTAACAGTTGCACGGTCGGCCTGCAGAATACAGCGCTGGTTAGAGCGTTCTGCGTGCCGTTGACGTCGTCATAGATCCAGAAGACCACGTTGTGCACCATTGGGAGGAGGGAGTCGTCACCTGTGCAATTGGCGGTCGTGACTCCGAATTGGAGAGCGGGGGTTTCGGCGATGGCGACGGAGAGCGTGCAGGAAGAGTCGTTAACGGTGGATGTGGCGATGAGGGACTGACCGTTTGCTGCTGAGGGTGAATTAACCTTGATACAGAATTAAATAAATAAATATGGAACGTGAGATGGCAATCGACGTACGGTATCCGCTGCGACGCAGTTTCCTGCAGACTTGAAGGCTGTGGTGGGTGCAAACATCGTTCCATTAGAGATCCTGTTCGTGGGAACCGCCAATCTAGTGACAGCTAAGCTGCGGCCGACGAAATTAGGGATAGTTGCGTTGTAAAGAACATTAGCTTGCACGAAACCGGCAGCCTGATAAACACGTCAGTCAAAGGCGTATTTGACAGAACGAGCCACGAACCGTTGAGAAGACGGTCATATTCAGCCCCGTAAACTGGGTTGGCTGATCGAAAATGGTGACATTAAGATCTGCGGCAGAAACGTCAGGATCCATATTTAAGTTGCTATTTTTGGATAACGTACCAGGGCCATTCCACCAAGTGTTTCTAACCGTGAATAAAGAAGCCGCCAAAGGCTGAACAGCCAAGCCGACAAGAACCAGAATTGAAGACAGGGCGACCAACCAATGGTTACGCTGTATGGCGAAATAGGCAGTTATGCCCGGGTGCTTGGTGGAGTAATCGAGCAATAGCGTGCTTTTTGCGGGCGCGTTTCCGTATGCGAGATCAATATAGGGCTATAGATTAAGAGGCAAGAACCTTGAGTCAGATTATGCGTCTAATGAGGGATGCAAACGCACTTGTAGTCGTTTGATGTCGACGTCCGTCCATGCCCATAGCGCTACAATGACCATTGCCGCTGCTACTGGTGGTAATGTCTACTCATACAGCGGTCAACTCAGCGCTCCATAAGCTGTATGCTAGCCCACGTACGTAAATGAAGTGGAAGATGCCCGTCGTTGCCGCAAAAACGCCGGTCACACCCCATCCTGACATCTTATCAGATCTCCATACAGCACGAAAATGACCTCAAACGCACCTGTTTTAATTCGAGAAAAGTGCAGTGCAACCTCCAACGCAATCGCCACCAACACCATTATGGTGAGTAACGTTACCGCAAACCATCGTCTCAGCGGTATCGGATTCTGCCGAAAAGGGTCAGCGCTTGTGCTTCCTAAAGGAGATAAGCCGCACGCACCCAAGCTTGCGTGGGCGGTTTGTACGCCAGATGGGATGGCGGAGGAGTCAGTGAGGTTGTTTTCTCCATGCCGGGGGTCTGAGGCTGAGGCCAGTCGGAGCCAGAGGAGAGAGGTGCACTCTATATAGTGTCACAAGGTGAGGTTGCAACGCCATCAGGAGCGAAGCGTGATGGAATGGCAGTGTGTCACTCACGAATGTGTCACCTCCTTGAGGAACTGCCATGTATTGCGTCCGATTTCCGGTCAGGGTCCTGTCAGAGTCGATTGGGAACGGATTTGGGAGCTCTGGAGGATAGTAGGACATGGACGCGGTGATGATTAGAAGAATAGTATAAGTAAGTACGAAAGATGGGGGGAAAACGGCTTCAACTCGAGGAGGCAAGTGTATATATACCGTATCAGCCGAGCTGATCTAATTATGCATCTCCCGCACCGACATTCGGCCCTGCAGGGCGTGTTGAGATATTATCGCGGTCACGTTTTTTTGGAGAAATTGGCAAGAATTGGCACCGTTGGAAACATTTTGGAACTTTGTTGAGTTGGAAAGAATGTTTACTCCCTTGGTCTGAAAGGAAATGTTTTGTTCGTGATCGAGAACCGATATGGGAGGAAACTCGAATTTAAGCGAAGTTTGAACCTTAGCGCAGGTGCCAGGGTCGATTCCGGCATCTCAAACTACCCAAAGCTCACGTCACGTATTCATCCGACTATTCCGGGACTATCCCAGGACTATCCTTCCCATTCTTTCATGAATTTATATCAGCATTCACAGCTCCACCAGCATTACCGCACTACATATCGAGAATTACGCCAAATTTTGCCTAGGACGGGGGTCCACTTCTTCTTCCAATCATGCTTGTTTTACACCGGTAAGCGGGGTTTATTGATTGATCTGCAGGATCAAAGTATTCACGCAACATTATATTATAAAGGGTATTACCCTCCCACAACTTCCAAAATCGTACCCAACTAGCCCTTGAGGTGACTTTGCACTCCAAATGGGTCTCGTCTCGCATTGCAAGTATGTGAGTAAGTATTCCCGTCATCTGCTTTCGATCTTTTCGGGACAGAACATGACAGAACATAGCCGAAGAGCCACTCAATGACGCTGCCGACAACCCCATACTCACAAACGAGTCAAACACTGCACTCGCATATCATGCCTCTGGCCTAGCCTGGCTTCGGCCTCTACATTCGCTTGTATTGGCTAACTATGTATTTAGCGCCGATGAGCGTTTTTATACACTTGCTATCTGATTTGCTGGCGTACCAATAGCAGTCCAGACGCCGGTCGTCTCGGCTACAGCAGCGTGACCCTGATTTGGTCGGTTCCCTCTCTCCTCGCCGATCCCCGATCAAATTGTTACGGCTAACAATCTGAGATTTTACTACGGAATTACCTATCTCCCTGTCTATTAAACAGTATCATTTTAGGTAATCCCGTTTGCATTTTTGAGATTACTTTGATCGCTAAAGCTTCCGTAAGTATCATTTACCTCATCTTTTGTCTAATATACTTAACTTAGATGGTGGCAGGTTACGGTGGCGGACAATCCACGTTTCTGAACCCTCCTGCAGGTTCAGGCTGTGCTCTCGGGGTGGCCACGCAGAAATACCTTCCCATTGGCAATGCCACCCTCGGAGGTTCCTGGGTTCTTCTCCGCTCTCCTTCTCGGCGTGTTGATAGTTCACTTCCATCACTTGGCGTATCGATGGACATTGCTTCCGAAGTATCCCTTCAACAGCCCTACAAAGGCTATAGCGACGGTGGGGCTTCTAATAAATCCCGGCGGATGCGGTGGTTTGAGCTATATTTCGCAAAACTAATTATACACGGTACCATGCAAACTCCTCAATACTCAAATCAAGTCCACAATGCAGAAAACATGTCTCGATTCGTCTCAAAATCGTCATTGGCTCCCACTCGAATTAAGCTCTTTCAGCATGCTTCAATTTCTCCATTGATCCTGCCCCCCGTTCTCCTCTGAATCTTATTTACATCTTGGAATTGCTCGTCGCTGTTCCATTTCTGCGTCTGCACTAAGTTGATCGAATGCTGAGGAAGAAGTCGAGAGTGGGAGTGGAGTGTGGAAGCTGTATTTATCGTATTAAATAAAGGTACTTACTCCTATTACGACCTTCTTGACCTTTCTCTGCTCAAACGGCGGTTGGATTAATTTTGATTAAGGATGCCAGCACATCAAGCGTGCGAAAACAAAAGATTGGGGCACTTTCGTTGTCTCGAGTACTGCGCAGATGTTTATGGATTTCAGACCCCTTTAGGAGATATTGCTAGCTGGGATTGAAAAATCGTTACGTAGCAGAATCGAGGATGGCACATGCCGTCCTGGAGGTGTGTCCGTTGTCCTAACCTGTATATTTAGATAGTGCTTTTAATCCTTATTCTGGGAAAATTGATCTTATCCATCCCTCAAGCTCGGAATCAGTCCGTGCATATCCAGCAGAGTAAACCCGTTTGATACCCTCTTGACTTCAGTTCCTATACGTCGCGCACAACCCCTTTTAACATACAAGGTACGATCCTAAATAAGATTACCATGAAGACATTTTAATGTGATATTTAGGAGTTCGTTGCTTATGCGATCGCAAACCTGCGGTGAAATAACATGTGGCTCTACATGGATGTTGATCACGCTGGATGGTTAGGTCGGTCAGCGAATCTCTCTCCAGCTGCCCAATTGTTTGGCCAGGTCTTGAAGATGTCGAATTCTCGGACTTCACAGTTCGAGATCTTGCAACGGATGTATCCCACTATAATCTGCTGCGAGAACCTGAACCTGAAGAGCCGGCACAAGCACCAAATCCGAATTACGACGAAAAGCTTTATATTAACGTAATAGCTTCAATATTGACTCAGAATAGGTTTCCTGCGCATTTTATCGTCGATCGTAAGTTTTTATTTTTCCGATTATATTTTATTGCGTAATAAGATTATTGTAGGGGGTGGTTCTGGAGTCTAGATTTCCGGTATTAGGAAGTAGGGGGTTGGTGTAATGTCAAAGGTGCGCCAGTTATGATTGGACTATTTCCGTCGATCTCGTGATCTCGTCTCGTTCCGCAGAAGTTGGCCTTGGAATGCGTCCAACGATCAACACTGGTAACACCTTGATTGACGCGTGAGTTTGCATTCCCTGACCTTCCCGATGATGGTTGACCTCTTTCTGGAATTGTTGGGAGTTTGCAACTCACATTGACATATGGTTATCTGGTGGATAAGTTGCTTAATTGAAGAGTACTTTTGTCATAATTCTTGTACTCTCTTGAAATAAACCTGAACCCAACGCGAGTAAGGGTAAATAACTTGTTAACTTACTTTCGCGAGACCGCGGGCCGCGGCTCCGTTCGCAGCCGCTCGTTGACATAATGCGCAAACAGGACCAAACAGGGGGACGTTGCCAAACCCCCGTTGACCGACATCCAATGCTCCCCGCAGAACTTCTTCTACATATCCTAATCCAAGTCGAGGATATCAGGTATCTTCCTTCTCTCTCTCGTACATCAAATTTATTCTCTCAAGAAGTACTGCAACACCTTGAATAGTATTAGCGACATGTGCGAGCTCATCCTGCTCGAGTAAGCTTATGGATATTCATCGCAACCAATCATAAATGTGCTCGGATGATCCGTCACTTATCATTACTGGACTATGAATATTCATTTTTCAATTCCGTACGGGAACGTCTACCAAGATACTTTCAGAATTGCCCGCTGGATTCCTCGGTGCAAGATTTCGAAAGACCTACATCGGCAAACATTTTGGAATCTCTTCCTATGGCAATAAAGGCGATGACAACCCTCAAACAAATTCCTGGCTCTATATAAACAACGCACCCGTAGACCTATCGAAGTGCATCTACTTTGCCCTACAATATGCACCACCCTGGGGAGGTTGGATGTTGCTCTTCATGATGAGGAGACATCCGATGTTGTGCATTTGGTAGGTTATCTCCGTCTATCAACGTCATTATTTCTCATTTCAGAGTAATAGCTTCGGGGAATATATCCAGCCAGCATTACCCACCTGTTCGTCACCGTGCTTGGAAGCGTTCCAAGTGCCTGTATCGCTCCAATTGTGGACTGCATCATTGCAGATTACCCATCCCTCATCCACTTATATCTCGCTGTTGAACACAACATTGCCATACCCGATATCTTGCAACGCGGACGTTGGCCTGACCTCACGCAAATTACATTGGAACCCTATGGATCGTTATTCGATCCTACGATGCCTACACTGGACGCACCCCGTAGAGCGGCCATTATCATGGCCGATTTCTTGCGTCGACATACCAAACTCGAGTCGTTCTAGATGTATGACGAGTCCAACTATTACCAGGAATGTCTACCTGAAGAAGGACATCCGTCACTGCAAGCACTTGGTTCGGAAAGCGGTTCTATGAATATCTGGATGATTTTTGCCTCATACTTAGTTTCCCGTCCAATCATCAAAAAGCTACGCTTTCTTCGAGTTGTTTTAAGTTTCTGAATGTGGAAAGCTTAAATCGATTCGCACAGGCTGAAACCCTTTCGATTTGTTGTATAAGGGTCCCGATACAGCCACATTTTCAACTACTTTCTGACCTTCCATTGACATTGGAGTGTTTGGAATTGCGATTGGATAGCGCACCCCGAGTTCCTGGACCGATTTCCAGTCATACTACGGTAAGCTCTAGTCTAGCTTCCGTTATTCCTTCCTTGATTATCGCCCGAAGGTATCACATTGCATACATCTGGGATATTTTGACAGATTCTGTAAGCTTGTCTACCTCGCAGGTGTGCTGAGAATTTTCAAGAACACTCCTTCGACCCAAAAATGCTTACAGCGTTTGCTCAATCTACCTAAGCTCACCTTTCTGGAAGTGCAGTCCAGATCTACGTGGTTTAAGGTTGTTTGAGATGAACTGCAGCAGTCCTATACATTGGAAGAGGTAGATTACCGCACCACGGAACGCCCTTATCAGTAGGGCAGATACTGTCAGAAACATGACCTATAGCAAGAAGAAGAACAATACGTTGTAAACCTTATTGTAAGCATCAAAGACTTAGATATTAATTTTCTACTAATGTATTTCAGATTTATATTTTACGCGTCTCACCCCCGTCGTATATCACGGTAGACCTGAAAATCGAGCTACGTTCGTTACTCATCTAAAAGCCGCACTAAAAAAACATTGTTAAATATCCTCTAGGATTCAGACTTACAGATGACCGAAACTGTCCGTTAATGGATCCGACTTCCACGTCCTCCTCCTATCTTAGCCGTCTGCCGAATCACGAATGTTTTCGGGTATCTGACTCGACCTGTTGCTGATTGGTTGCTGAGCAAGAGACCGGCCCGGATGTGACATGGCGTAACGGGTGTACGCGTCATCCTGTGCTGACGGTGATGCTCTTCATCCCAAGCCTGTACGTCCCAATTTCTTGTTCTTTTGTATCATGCTTTCTGACCATTTTCACCGCAGATCTGATGTCCATTTTTACATTCACCATTTAGCAGCCCTATTTTGCGTATATGGCTCTCTTAAATGTCAGTCTGATTACTCGCGATGCAACATTATTCTCTCAGTATTTGTCAACTCCTCAAACGTATAAGTTATCTTATTACCCAAATGCGAGCAGTAACATCATTTATCACAACCGAGAGCGACTATTATTCCTTGTCTCCCACGGTCGTGTTAGTAGTAAGGTATGAAGCTTGCTGGATTCTAAAAAGTAAGTACATCCGAATCTGTCAATATAGCATAGATTTCTGTTTCTTGATTGCGTAGGATCCTCCTATAAATCAACATTGCAATCTGCGTGGCTCACTATTGAAACCATATGCTGTTCATGGCACGAATCATCGACTCATTCACTCGATTCGTAACGGCTACTGTCCATCATTATCTGTTTCGACGTTTATTCATTATTTTGTAGGGAATCTACGCCGATATCTTCTTCTAGATTTTATGGAATAATTTCCAATGCACGCTATTGTTTTTTTCAAGTTGGTCGTCGCATGACAGTTTCATGACGAAGCTGGTACAGAGTCGACGTCTTCGCTGTGCTTTCTCTGCCGTAGTTCCTCGTACCAGCTTGAGAAGCGGAGTCGCAAATACCACAGTGCAGGATTGCTGGCAGCTGCCTCATGTGACCCTGGCAAGCGTTGCCTTGGAATGAACGCTGTCCAGCTCGTCGAAGGTTATTATTGGTAAATAATATTGTAAGGGTCTACAGTTACCATATATGCTCTGCGTAACGGGTGCCGTTGCTGCGTGGTCGTGATTATTTGATAATCTCATCAGGAATTTAAATGTAAGCACTTTATTTTAGCCTCTTTTAATCAGACTGATATGATCTTCAGTATTTCCCCTGAAAAATGTGCGGTTACAAAGTGAAGTAAAAGGAACAAAAGGAGAGTCCAAGTTGTTTCCTACAGATTTCGTCCCTTATTGGTGTCGCGGCAGCTCGTAACACCTCCCTGCAACAGCTCTCCTATGGAACCCACTTGATTCTATCATCGTACGTGATTCTATTAATCCGGCGTCCGTACGCTGGCTACATGCGCACCGTTATACGGACGACAAAGTTGCACCACACAGACCATGGAAGAATATCATATATGTGTTCCTGTCGCCATTAACCCAGATCCCGCGTAAGCAAACGTAAGCAAGTAGTTTTACCTTAAAAGGGTGACACCAGATATTTCCTCTTCTAGGATGATGCGCTCTCAAAGCTGTTTTCCTCTTATAGAAATTCCGGTTTCCCTTACCTCCTCTTACCTTCGTGTCGATTCGTCTCCGAGAGACATATTACCACAGAAGTATGTCAAATATAACCTGTGGTATACGAGCAAGAATAGCATTGGAATGAGGGAGGTATGTTTATTTGTACCAGGAATTGAAATTGGTCGAATAATGCGTTTTATAGAGCGCATATATATCAGGTATTGTTCCTCGCGGATACTAGATCCATCCCTGAACATCCTCCCGATGAACAATTCTCCGAGGATACTTCGCAAAGTAATATCGAATCATGATGATTTACCGCTGTAGTCCTTCCCAAACTCAATGCGACGTTGGTGTAGGGAGGCTGTACTCGGTAAGATGGACCCTTCCAATTGCGAAGACCCCGCTTCCAGTCCAATAGAATCGCCCTGAATATTTGTTTAGCATCTTTAAAGGACAAGCTGCGAGGAATATCAGCTTATCATCGAACACTGATACTTGGGAGTATTTATCAATATTGATTCCCGCAATTTGCATTCGGAAACTCTTGCAACGAAAGGGACAGAAATTATTATGAAAACGAGAAACGCCTATGTGTCTTTTCATGATCTTCACCTTCTACGAAATCGGCTAATTATCCGCCTTTAGTAACAGTTGGTAGCGTAGCAAACGTGCCAAGGAAACTAGGCTTTCCTGCAAAATCCTGGGGGTTAAGAAAGCGATGAGTCTCAGTGATGACCCTAAATTGAAATCCGCTTCGATTCGATGCGCCATCTTCCCTGTACGTAAGATATATGACGTCGCATAGAAATTATGAATGATATGACTTGGGACTTATAACAATGCATACTCAGCTGCCAGGTTATTTCGGTTGCTGAAGGTACGCCACGCTTTTCGCCAGTACAATCAGTCTTTACGAGAAAAATTCAGACAAAAAATGCATGTTTGAAATGTGTCCTACAAGCGTGGAGACGCAGCCCTGCATCAAGCTGCAATAGGCTGTGTAAATGCAATCGTCGGTTGGACCCAGAGCTCCGCGTCGCTTTAGCCAGTAATCCGGTTTCATCTTCAGCTTCTAGTCCCAGAAACGATTCATGCATATATATCCAAACCACGACGATACTGCACAAATGACACACGTCTGTACCTTCTCTTGTATTGGAATACTGGTATTCCAAATTCACAGGAACGTAGACAGTCCGTTAGAGTGGATCCTTCCTCGGAGACGGAATAGAACGTTAACGTACAAGCTTCTTCTTCCGGTCTGGTAGGTATGTGGGCTGATTTTTTGTCGGTTAGATATGATCTTCCAGCTCCTAAGCTCAGGGACGTTTGATAATGTTCACCAGCTTCTTGCTATTGCATTCTCTGTGCCTTTAGCTAACGAATTATGCATTATGACATTATTGATATATTTCACAGTTTATTTCAGAGGATAACAATATTGGTTTATCAGAAGATCGAACAGTGGTCGGTATCGTGGTCACCGACGAATATCAACATATCAATATTCAATGCTATGTTTCAAATGAAATCAGGGACACCGTTTGGAGATTGAATTTAGGCGTTTTTACGCCATAATATACTTCGGTCTCAGGGATGCCTGGACCTCCATTCTTCAGGTCTGGTTAATTGAAGCTCCTCAGAGCTGTGGACCTTCTGATCCGAAGGTACGCGTCACTTGAGCATTACGGAAGTCTAGATTTGGAAAAGTTTCACCTTCCCCCGTTACTAAAACCTTAAGGTACAGATACCTCAAGGTAGAGTTAAAAAGGAGGAAGGTTTCTTTGCTCATCTTCAGCGTTCAAACGCCTCCCACTTTCAACATGAAAATCTCTTCTGCCTTCTCTGCTGATTTCCTCTTTGCTTCTGCTATCCACTTCGTCGCCGGTAATCCAGGCAATCATGTTCAGTTTTCATCTCGTAAAACCAATATCCTTATCAGTAAGTATATTTCCTCGACGCAGTTTTGATTACTCGACTATAATTTCCCTCTCTTAGGTCCCCCCGGTCTACCGAATTTGCCCACCGCTGTGGAAATTAGGAGTGCAGCTACTGTAGGCTCGTTAAATCTTGGATAATATTCAAGGTGATATACTGTGCGTTAAATTTATTTTTTACCTACGTTATAATATTCCAACGAGAATTATAGGATTGGTATGAAGAAGAACAAGGAGCTTTTCCTGTTCTTCTCCATCACGAACGCCACATTGTTCAAGCAAAAGCTGAAGGCCGATATTAAAAACCGAGTCACCACTACGTCCCAGTTGCTCTGTGTCAAGTCGGCCAGCAACAGCGCTCAATATCGCATTTTCTTAAGTCGGGCTTAATGTCTTGGGAGTCACTGATTCTCTCGGCGATGCCTTGTTCACCAACGGCCAAGAAGCAGATGCGGTGGCTCTCGGTGATCCCGGTACATCTAGCTGGGTCAGTGCGTTCGTGAGAAGGAAGATTCATGGTGTTTTGCTCCTCGCCTCTGATACGTAGGCCAATCTCGATAATTTTGTGAAAGACATGCAGTCGCTTTTGCAAGGTTCAGTGAAAGAAGTTTATCGCTTAGCTGGTCTGCCCGTCCGGGATCACAGGCAGGGCATGAGCGTACGTTTCCTCCAATGATTCTTCGTAGTACGATAATTTAATCCTGTATTGATTAGACTTGAATTCCTGGATGGTATCAGTCAACCTGCTATAACGGGATTTAACACACCTCTTCCTGGCCAGGAAATTATTCCTCCCGGTGTCATTTTAGTAGGAGAAAATATTGATCCGCACCCAGAACCTCGTCCTAGCTCGGGATAGGCAATAGATGGCTCTTCCTTAGCATTCCGTCAACTGGAACAGAAGGTCCCTGAATTCAATAGGTTCCTCACCGATAATCCTCTTATTATACTTGGCTTAACCTATCAACAAGGTTCTGATCTCCTTGGTGCCCGTATGGTTGGACGTTGGAAAAGCGTAAGTCTTATATTAAAAAACCAAAACGTTTTCTTACTCTACGATAGGGTGCTCCCGTCGATCTTGCACCTTTAATCGATGATCAAGCATTGGGTGCGGATCCCACCCGCAACAAAGACTTAAATATTTTGGTGCGACGGCGAAGACACCATCAATTCGAACCAGACTCGCTGTCCGTTCTCTGCTCACATCACGAAGACTAAACACCGTGCTGACTTCGATGCTATTAATACGTTAGATCAAATCATTCGTGCTGGGATTCCTTATGGTCCTAAACAATAAATTACTACAGTCGGAAATCAGGAGGAGGATTACGACCCACGGGAATTAAATTATTGCGCCTTTCTTTTCTCCAGGCGTACCTTATTCTCTGTTAGATTTGGAGGCATTAATATTATGGGCAATGGCTAGACTCGGATAACGCGCAGATCCTGTTCTAGGAATCCTTTGAGATATAATTGTAAAGTCTCTCCCACGTATCCCCGCCTCCTTGATAACGAGCGTTAGCGAAGTTTGAAAGGAGAAGGGTGTTATGGGGGGGGTATGTACTCCCTTTTGCCCTATCCGTGCCTTTACGTGCCTTTCTGTACCTTAAGATCTTACCTTGTATATAACGTTCTTGCCTATTTCGTATGAGAATGTGATTTTACCTATGATCTGTTTTGATCCTGCATTCTCCATTGGTTATGTGATGTATCCATTACGCAATTTCGTGTTATGTCACTGTATTCATCATTGACAATCCTATTGAGATCCGTATATTCATGTGTCATTCTTACTTATGCCTTTTGATTATTTACGCATACATGCTTACGCTTTGTGATTGTTTTTCTCATACTCGCTTATGTCTTGTGACTGATTACGTGAATATGGTTTACAAGTAAATCATACCCTGTGCTCATATTCGGCTCAATCCGCTCTTTTATTTATAATAATGATACCATATAAGTGTTAATTCCCCCTTTGCCCTCTTCTGCGTCCTCCGTGCCCTATAATAACCTTTATCCGAAGGTTGGTATATATTCCATCTATATCTTTCATCGTTCCCTCATATTTGTGAGTATTGTGTGTTGTCTTTCTTTCAGTATCAATTCGCTGACTTCATTTGTCCCCTTTTTTGGCTTTGGCCTCGTTATATTCATCTGTCCTCAGACACATGTCCGTTTTGCATATATGTCCGTGGGTTCCTCTCTATCGCCAACGCGTGTTCGACAAGCTGATGCTATGGTCTCGCGACGATCTCTCCCTATTCGTTGGCAAGTTAGATTCTGCTCTTGTGTCGTCTCAACATACCAAATTGTATTATGCTGATTATCTATTGTCCGACTTCACAGAG
>KN837191.1:102825-119374 GCA_000827215.1 Sphaerobolus stellatus SS14 | reverse complement strand
TTTCGGCTATCAGTAAGAGCAATGTTTTATCGCTACTGTACTCTTTATCCCCTAGAGCTGAGCTTTACTGTCGATCCCAAAATCTTGATGTTTATAAATTGACTATTTGTTATTTCCAGGAAACGTACTCTGTTGATATACTCCTTAGTCTTGCGGGTCATGATGACTGGTCTATACCTGTGTATATATCTCATCCTGTAGTTCCTCTCGGAATGCCCTGGGTTGGTATTCCTCGCCTCACTCAGATAAGTAACGTAGCGAAATTGAGCCGTCCGTCATTGTATCGGAAATGCATACAGCTATCCATACATGTGCCACGCAAGACTACTACTCGGCTGGAGCTCGCTCGCTTGTTATGCGATGATGTTGATGAATATTCTTACTCTTTAGAAGGAAAGTCTACCGATTCGATAAGCGAGGAAATGGCTATGATAAATGCCACTATAATTGACATTAGACACCGCTATAATTAAACTGTGGCTGTACGAGCCACCTAGTTCAATGGCTCTCACGGTGCTCTTTCCTCTTCATCCACCAAGTCGCTCACCACTCTTCCCCTCGAACTCGTTCATAAATTCATTGAAAACATCGAGACACCAAGTGATCTTCTTCCCTTAGCTTTGATCTGCAAATCCTTCAGCAATTTAATTATCCCAGATCACATCGATTATCGACTCATACAATGTTCGCTAGCGGATACACAAGTGTGGCAACACCTTATCGACCATCCACATCTCTCAAGGAATGTTAAAACCGTGAGGATCATCCTTGGATTACAAAAGCAGGATGTATTCAAACCCGAAGTGAGGAATTCGGCGCTCATTATTCCGAGACGAATAGGTCCTCATAAACGGGCGCAATTTGAGGAATTCGCGCGTCTAGATATGGAGTCTGCTTGTCGAAGGGTCAGGACAATTATATATGCGTTGGAAAAGATGGATAAACTTCTGGACTTCAAATGGAGCGCATCAAAGGTCTTGGGACCGGGACAAGAGCCGTTTCCTCTCCTCCTACCTTTATTCAAATGTCTCGCGAAATTCTGCCCTACGATCCGGTCCTTGGACTTATTCCACCAAATTACATCAATAAAAAGTGGTGATAAATGGCTCATTCCTTCCTCAAGAGTAAGTCCAAATTAATTTCGATGGTATCATCATAAGTATTCCGAGATCTCATAACATTCAGGAAATCGTGTTTCTGCCGAACCTGAGGCGACTCAGACTACGGGTGCGAATATCACAAGAACAATTAGAAGATCTAGAGTGTATGTTGCGCTCTGTGGAGGCCGGATCCCCTGGCCTGGAATACCTATCTATCAACCTATTTATCAATATCTCTGATACATATGAACAGAAGTCCACCTGGCGAGAAGCGCTATTGAATTCATCGTGGCCATGCTTGCAAACATTTCATGTATCTGGATTACGCGGCATTGACTTCGCTGCCATGTCTGTTGAACCACCATACCCAAGCTACCTGATGGAAGGCTTCCTGCGTAGGCACCCGTCGTTGAAAACGATTTCAATCCCGGACGCAACCTCGGATCTTCCAGATGGTATTAGCATTTTGAGTCTGGTACCAAGGCTCAAGACATTCAACGTATCACGGGTGCATTTGGGGCGGGCTGTGGACATGCTCGGCAGAAAGGCGGTGTGTCGGCTTACAGCTCTCAATGTGCTTTCAACTTCGATGTCGGAGCCATCCCCCTTCCATCTCAAGAGTCTGAAATATTTTTCTACGAGTTCCTACCTTTTTCTACCGGGGTTAGCGAACCTAGTTCGTAATGCGCCGAACTTGAGAGGACTGACGGTAAGTCTGCGACCGATGGATGGTGATCCTGATGTCAAGGAAATGAACTGGGCGCGCAATATTCGGTTTTTAATAACATCTGTGGTGCTGACCATTAACCAATTCGTCTAGCCATGCGTTCCCAGGATTTTGGTGGAATTAACCAAGTTACAGTTCCTGAAATACTTCTGTCTCGATAATAGTAATATTTTTTCTGGCGAACAAGGTGTCTTCGCGCGCACCATGCGCACGGTGGCAGAACAGACGACGATCGAATATCCTCGAACAAGCGAGATGTTCCTTGGCGATCTACCGATGGAACCAAATACATGGTACAGACTCATTCGAGACGGAAAGGGAAATTATAGAGGGTTTTATAGGATGAATAGGCATAGGGAAGCTGGGATTGAAGGCGGAATTGAGGAGAGGGAATTCAGTGCGATCGATAAGGAGTATGTATCGGAGTGGGATTTTAACTAGTCTGTTTTCTGCTAACGCGGAATTATGTTTCCTTCTGTATCCATCCGGTTATTCATTTTCTGCTAGGGTTTTCGATCTTAATATGTCTGTCAGCCTTGTGTCCTGAGTTTGATTTCCTAGGTGCGCATTTAGCAGGAGGGTGTCGAGCCTGGGCTGTCAAATCGACTTGGCAAGAATCCACGGAACTGCGTAATTATTTACCGTTTGCGGTATTCTCTATTCAGGAGCTTTTTTTCTTGCGTCCTTAGTACAAGTTACAAGCCTCTAAATCAAGCTTGCATTCTATTCTATTATTATTCACTTCTTTCTATTTCGGGATGGCTGCATCTACTAAATCATAACCTTGCTCTATCTTTAGGTGAACATTAAATTCCACAACCGTCTTTATCGGCAACGAAAGTGATGAGATCTTGAGATTCAGGAAAAACCCAATTGAGTTAGAATGTCCCCTCGATTTTTCTGTAACGATTGGCCATGTTGAAAAGCTGTAAATAAATTAGCGAAGTTATAATTTCCAAACATCCCTTGGCACAAATGTTGGAGAACACTGTCCATCGCAGACAGCGTTGGCTTCGCATAACCCTTGATTATATTCGTTGATAGGAGCTCACGCTGACGAGCAGCCTGGTTCGTGAATGATGCATATGCAGGCGGTGATGCTGCATTTCCCGTTCGCGGGAGGGTGAACTTGTGGGCAAAAAATGATGGGTCAGATGCGCTGGGATATAAGCAGCTGGAACGAGGGAATATAGACTCGCTTGGTGTGGAAAGAATTTCACCACGATGATTGAACGGACTCCCTAGGATTTTAATAATTATGCAACCGCTAGAACATTCAAGAAACTGTTAAGAATTTCATCGCATACCCTCCTATGATAGAAATAATTTTACCGCAATTATTGCACGCACTGAACCAGGCTCTTCAAGCCGTGTCATATGGTGAGTGATTATTTTGGCTCCATTTATCACTGGCACATATGGTTACGAGAATTAAGCTTCAAGTTTCCTTCATGCGTCAATGCTGACTCAATGGGCCGCGACTTCCTCATATTACCTGGCTGAAACTTCAATGGCTGTATGTCCAGTTCTTCAAAGAAATAACGCAGCCAGCTGAGTTGCCAGGAAATATATTATCGCCCTGGAACGTATTCAGGCCTGCAGGCGAGACGATTCTTTAATATTGAACATTAAATAGTGTATACGTTAATCCGAACGGATATATTAAGTTGGATAGAACTTCAGAAGTACGTAATGTGCCTTTTCGTCACAACATGCCGTTTGATAAGCAGCTTGGACTCTTACATTTCGCTCATGTGCTCCGAACGATTAGAGTCGACGGTCCGTAGCGTGGTCCTCCCATTGGATGCTAGTTTACATTCTACTCATATGGAAAAGGGTCCGTGTGGACTGATTATCACGTGACGCCGGCTGGTGCGTCAAGCCGCCACTGTCTGCGTCGCTGCACATGCTCCTCTGAAAAAACCCAAAATAAGCTGCCCAGCGACGTGAACGCTATATAGGCCCAGCATGGCGCACAAAGAAGATAGTAGGAATCCAGTATGGTCGCCCTGTGCTCTATCGTCCGTCTTGTGCTCTTCGCTGCCGTTGCCAGCGCAGCCCCGCGTCGCCGTCATCCTAACTTCCCTCCGAAGCCTTCGATTCCACAGGTCGTTGCGCCTGATACGCCGGTGACTGATCGGCAGGGCGTCACGCTGCCGCCGCTCAGCACTGTCTATCTTTTCGACCAGCTCATTGATCACGATGATTCGTCGAAAGGCACCTTCAAGCAGAGGTTTTGGACTTCGTATGTTGCGCTTTCATGTCTTCAGGATATTATTGATTCGTGTTCACAGATGGGCCGAATTCGAGCCTGGTTAGTGTATTCGTTTCTGGTGCTGTGTTGACACTGACGAGTGTACAGGCGGACCTATCATTCTGATGACGCCAGGAGAGACGAACGCTGCTGGATTCACGGGATATCTCACGAACGCGTACGTTGATCGGCTTCGATATGTCACGTACCCTGACATCTTCTTAGGACTGTCAACGGCCTTATCGCGCAAGCCACCAACGCGTCTATAGTGCTCATCGAACACCGTTTCTTCGGCTTGTCGAACCCCATTGATAACTTGGAAGATGAGAGTTTGGCGTTGCTCACGATTGATCAGGTGTGTATTCGCCTTATCTTCGGCAGATTTGCTCCACTCTATTCTTCTCTTCTCTTTCCATTCGCAACGTCTGCTTATGCTTACGGCTAATCATTCACCAGGCCACAAAGGACCTAAGCTATTTTGCCAACAACGTCGTCCTTCCCCAACCCAACGGCGATAAACTTTCTCCCAAGGAGGCGCCGTGGGTGTTAATCGGTGGATCCTATGCAGGTGTGTTTTTATTTTCTTCGTCGTTGGTGATGACGGTGCTAAGTCTTGAGTAGGTGCATTGACGAGTTGGACACTTGTCAAGTGCGTAAACGAGTTTCCTTCTTCGTATGGGCTCGCATCTAACGTGTTATATCTCCTACCAGCCAACCAGGTGTCTTCTGGGCAGGTTACGCCTCCTCCGGCGTCGTCGAAGCTATCACGTACGTTCACCCTCCCTTCCCTTTCCTCCCTCCAAACACCCCACCAACCCATTAACCTTAATCCCTATTAACTTCGTTCTCACAGCGACTACTGGGCCTACTTCGAGCCCATCCGCCAAAACATGCCGAAGAACTGCTCCGCAGACATCGAAGCCGTGATCACCCACATCGACAGCGTCTTCACCTTCGGCACCCCCGCCGCAAAGAACCAGATTAAAGCTATGTTCGGGATGGAGGATGTGACCCATTTGGATGATGTTGCGGGTGCTTGTGCGTTTCTCCTTCTCTTTCCTTCATTCTCTCCTGTTATTTCATTTTGCCTTTTCCTTTCGACATTGAACCGCAACGCTAACTCCTTTATTTCAATTAAGTACGCAACATCCTCTGGGACTGGCAAAGCCTCCAGCCCTACGTCGGCCCAAATGCGACGTTCTTCCAGTCCTGCGACGCGTTGGAAGTGAAGAACGGCGTGAACGCGCCCGCTAGTGGGTGGGGGCTGCAGCATGCTCTGTCGGCCTGGGGATCTTACTTTAAAAATACTTATCTGCCGGCGAGTGAGTTGTTTTTCTACTCTTTCTGAGAGGACGATAGCGTTTAAATTTACATTTTATCGTGCGTTGTTAGTTTGTGGAGACGATAACACCGAGTATGTTTCTTCTATTATTGCATCAGGTTCCACAGGGTGTTGATTTCTTTTCTTTTTGTTCTGCGCAGAGACTGCCTCGGAACATACAACGCCACGCAATCCTTCTACACCAACACGACTATAGACGATGCGAATCGCTCGTGGACGTGGAGTATACCCCTTTCCCCTTCATTTCGCAATTATGATTATTGACGTCTTCCTTCTAGTGGTGTACGTCCCTCATCCCCGTTTACTTTCAAAGACCCACTAAATGAATTTTATTTTATTATTATCGATCTTAGATGCAATCAAGTCGGATTCTTCCAAGAAGGCGCGCCCCTCGGGTGGCCGAGTCTTGTGACGAGGCTTGTGCAGCCTGCTTATGATGAGGTACGCTTTGCTACTTTAATACAATTAACTGCGTATTCACTGACCCATGATACAGCGTCAATGCAGCTTAATGTTCCCTAAAGCCTTTCCAAAGGCCCCCGTCCCCCAAGTAGCAGCCACAAACCAGAAGTTCAAGGGATGGGATGTGAACTTGTTTAGGCTCTTTGTTGCGAATGGAAAACGTGCGTTCCTCCTTACCCAACATCCACCCAATCTAATTTATCCCATGTTCTTTATTATTTAATCACACAGAGGACCCCTGGCGCGAAGCAACCCTCTCCTCCGACTTCCACCCCCGTTCCTCCACCCCCTCCCAACCCATCTTCGTCGGCAACGGCTTCCACTGCTCTGACCTCCTCACCCAGGCATCCATCGACCCCACCATCCAGACTGTCCAAAACGCCGCTGTCGCTACCATCTCGAATTGGCTGCTCCAATGGCCTGGGCGCAAAACCAATGCCCCCACGCTCACGGTCCCGACTGCGCCCGCTTTTGTGCCGGAGGTGAGTATACCGGCTAGTGTGGTTAGTGCGGCCCCCGTGGCGGTTCCGGCTGTTGTGACGCAGGCTTCTGGGGAGGGCCCGCCGGCAGGGAGGGCGGTTAGTGGGAAGGTGGCGGGGAGGGATGGGATGGTTAGGCAGGCAGTTGTTTTGGGGAATTAGCTGGAAATTTGTAGCGTTAGGGATTGTATTAGATGTGTTTTCTGTTTATCGATCTGTTTTTCATATAGCGACGTGTATTTTGGCGGAAGCAAATGGTATAACGCGTCGTTGTCCAAGTCATCTTACATCGCCTTCATTCTCTCTCCCTCGGCCAACCTTCAAGCATCTTGATCGCATGACCCGTCTTTCATTTATTCTACTATCTACTCTACTCCTACTAAGTACCACTCATTTAAGTACATCAGGAAAGTTGGCAAATTGCTACAGAGGCTATATAACGTCCATAGACACCATAGCCTCTGTAATTTATGTACACTATGGTAGTCTCCATAGCTTCCATAGAAGTCATGTCATTTTGTGCTAGCATAGCGGTTGCAGGTACTATAGACATCTATGCAGCGAACTATAGAACCTATAGTCTCAGTGGGCATGCCTAGTACCGTATTATTGGTCATTTTTATTCATTAAATACGATTATTATTATGCATAATGACGCAATACTTTAGTCAAAAATTAGGATATATATTTCGTATTTTAAATACATGCATTAGTTCTAGTAATTGGTAACTGTGGTGGTTAGCATATGAAGCACAGGAAGATTAGAAAGGAAGGAGAATAGAGTGAAGGTTTTGAAACTCAGTATCTATTGGTATAGCACATCTGTTCATAGAAAGGGAGGTTGTTTAGAGCAGCTCCACAAACATTCGGAAGAGATAGACATACCCCAAAATCCACCGCCATGTTGCCATGCTGTCTCCCTCCATTATCCTCAATCCCTCGTCCTGGTTTCATAAGCCAGCTGAATCGCCATATGATTAGCTCGCAAATATGACTGTCGGCAGTTGTGAGGTATGTAGCTAAGGGTGACAACAGATTGTAACATAGCTCTACTCCAAAGCTATCCTGGAATGGGAACTGAAAAAATGGGCAGAGGGCTTCGGAGAAATAAGACTTGTCCAGGGAGTGCACAGATTACACCATGCCGCCTAAATTTAAAGTGATCTATAGGTGTGTGATGTAGTTACTATATACGGTGCAAGATCCAAAACAATAACTAACTCACAAGTGATGACGCACAATGCAAAATGTTGCATCTGCAGTTTGCCTGCATTTCTCTGTGGAGTTCGTGGAATCTGTCAGTAGATGCAAGGGGGAGTGACTGAAATTTTGAAGTGTTCTAAGAGGAGCAAACCATGGGTTGTTGAGGAACGACACAGGGGGAATACTACAGAGTAGAGGAGGGAAGGTAGTGGTGTGACACTAAGTATGATAGTGCTCAGTATTGTTCAAACCAGCTGAGTTGACTTTGTGACTTAGGTGAAAGCCTAGCGACGCTAGCTGGGCATTATTTCCATAGACATTTTGTAGAATCTGTAGTGCTACAGAAAATTAAGCGCCACTTGCCAACTTTCCTGATGTACGTCGTCAAGAAAAGGACTAAAGTAATGCGTGGACCTCTACCTCGCGTCGATATTATATCCTATGATCAGATACTTAGAGTCACTGTCGGATTGATCACAAAGCCGAGCACACACGACAAGACACCGTATTTATATTGTTAACCCAGCACCCAAGCATGTGTGTAGAATGTACTTCGTTTAATTACGTAAGTAAATATATAATACAGTATCATTAAAAATAGTATCAGTAGTACTCGAATACATACTCATAACGAAGCAATGAACCCTATCTGGTAGGCGTGTTCCCTCGTGGATAAGCACACATATATTTAAGTTATACTGGTACGAAAGGGCGGGAATTATGATTCGAAGCGCATAAGCCCTGTCTCGAATTTACCTATGCCGTTCCTGCGACTTGAGGATAGATGTTTCGGGGATCGCGACTACGTATAAGTAGTGAGTTATGCGTTCGCGAATCAGACACGTATACTGGCTGAAGCAATGAAATGACGCGGTCATAGGCGTCCCCATCATGCATAGTGATAGTTTCTTTTCGCCTTCATTCTCCATGTCCTCAACTATCGTTATCAGCTCAGCTAGCTCTTGCGTACCTTGGGGTACTGGTGTTCAAATTATTCCATTCTGCTACTCACTCTACATCATTACTACTGCTTATTTATTGACTCGATCAAGCTGCGTTAAGTAGCTCCAAAAGAATGAAATGTGGTAACTCACAAAAGTAGCCGATAATTCTTCGTTTCCGCTTCATTTCACCTTTCTGCAGTGCACATACATCCAGGTATACACTTACAGGAATGAGAACAAAATGAATTAGATTTCAGCGGAAATTATTCTAATTTAATCTATTACTCTACTACGCATAATTACTTCTTGCTTATTCTCTCGATAACACTGCGTTCCAGAAACTACTTAGTAAGAGCTCCATCTCACTGACAAAATTATAGACTATTGAGTCTAGAATCGCAGCGAATAATCCAAGTCGTTACATAACCTAGTGACTGGATAAGTGGCATCTCTCCAAGAAATTAAACACGTCAAAGAGATATATGTATAAGAAATTACGCAGAAGCTAAACACTCCATACTCTAACACCTTTAAACGAATCAAATAAAGATAATGTCCGACAGGCCCGTTTCCGCTTTCAATGACGGATTTCCGGTGTCCATACACCCCAAGTATTTACGGTATACAGGGATAAAAGGGCACGAAATTGGCTATTGAAGCGGATACAACCCGTCTCGAAATCCACCAATAACGGTTTCTCCGATTTTTCACCAGACTATTCCCCAGGTCCTGAACACTAGTAAATTAGCAAAGCCTGTCGAAAATTCGGAGGATAAAGTTTTCTTTCTGTAACTTCTCGACGGCGTACTTAGTAAAGCCCCATGGTTCCACAGAGAAATGTTGGGTAGGTTGAAAGGTTCTGTACCGCATTGCATCTTCGAAGACGCGTGGTAGAAGATCCACTGGAATAAAATATTATTGGAGGCGGATCGGTATCACGAAAATCAGTCATACTTACCTTGATAACAGTATCTTACGGCTGCCTTTGGTATTAGGGGGAGAAAGCGGTCGTCTTCATCCTTGTATCTTCGGGGACGCCAATTATAAGCCAGGGAAATACCTCCGTTTCATGATATCGATTGAGCAACCCTGCACGCTGTCGATGAATCCTTTTGGTCTACTCATCACGCGGACACAGCCATATACGTTGATCCGCTCCTTCCCTTTTCGTCCTTGGTGCCGCATTTTCAAGCAAGTGTTTTGGATTGCGGAATAGAGGGAAAACACCATAGCGGGTTGATGTTTCGAACAGCCCAGCTAATCAAGGGCATGTGGTTTAGTGGTATAGCATTCGCTTAGCATGATCTGCGTGCGAAAGGTCCGGCGTTCAATTTGCCGCTTGTCCAATTTTTCTTTCCTTCTGTTCTGAGATTCTTCTTAGAGTGGGGGTAATGTAGGCAATAAATAATATTGGCCATCACAATTCTTTAAATTTAACCATTTGTTTTGGCCGCAAAGGGATGAGACATTGAGCCATGATGCTTATTGGATTATAACCATTCTCAAAGAAACAGGAGGAAGATAATTCTCCGTCTGAGGAGCCGTTAAACATGACTACCATGAATCTTGGGGAATGAATCAGGGTATAAATTAACCCCTCATGACGCGAATAAAAACATCTGCGTGATATACGATAACCCAGTTACGTGCTAGATTAAAGGAGCAACGGTGCTGTTGAGTCCCATCCAAGATATACTCGTGATGGAATCCACTAAAATCAATTTCATCAAGCCCGACCTCAAGCCCGACATAAATATCAATATATCTTCGACACCGTATTGTTATGTACCTCACATAATTTCCCTCCCCCTGGCGAAGAAGCATGTACCATACACTGGGAAGGGTCAAATCGGATATACGAAGATATTCGATGGTTGTCCTTTCGGCAAGATTCCGGAACGCAGAAGCCAAACCATTTTGTGGGAAGTACTCGTATTCCCAACAGTGGAGACTGAAATATTTCAGCGACAGCAACTTCTTTAATTCAACCAATAGTGGTTCAAGGGAAATAACCTACTCAAATTGTGTTAGGAATGTACACATCATGTTATAGGCTATCGTGCACCTGAGGTTTTTCAATAACACCGGTCACAAAATACGGCATGGGTAGCGCGAACTTCAGTCCTATCAAATTCAGAACATTCTGAACCACGTTCGGTACCTGAGACAGCTCCCTCACCCTTATCGACAAAAATGAATAATAAGGATATTATCTGAACTCTCTTCTTCACTGAACCCTGGTATTATCCGAATGCTTTTGACTCTCTTTGCGAGGCGAGGATGTTTGCTGAGATGCTGCCACACTCGCCTATCTGCTGGCGAACATTGGATGATACGATAATCGAGGTGGTCTGAAAGAAGTTTTTCGAAAGATTGAGATGTCAATGCCAGTGAAAGCAGATCACTTGGTTTGTCAATATCTCCTATGAGTTTATTGAGGAGTTCGATGGGAAAGCTTGTGATCGACATGGTGGATGGGAGCAGGATTATCCGACATAGATCCCAATTGTTTCCAAGGCAACAGCGATGGCAATATCGTGACGGATGTCATGTCACATGCTGCCTATCAACTTACTATAAATTCATTTCGCAGGAGGATTACGCGAGGATGACATTCATTAAAATTATCACAGGAATGTCCACTAAAATCAGCGCTGTCATATAAAAAAAATTCAACAGAAACAAATTGCACCAAGAATTGAACTCGCGGCTAGTCGATGGCAACGACCAAGGTTAACACTACCCCATTGATGCTTACAAATCGTTGACATTGATATGCTCCATTGGGGTAGTAGAATCGTACCTGTTACACCACCGCTCTCATCGGAGGTATGTATACCTTGAAGCAAACGCTGGTATTACAGGCGCATAGCACCTTTGGCAGTGGTTGGGCCTACGGTGTGCAAAAACTGCGGCGGTCGAGACGCATTGATACCAATAGGTCGCAGGGGATTTACTTCGAAGACTACGAATGAAGACGCACATCAGAAGGTACTCGTTTTAAAACACTTGTTGCAATACTATAAATAATGAATGGGAGAGATAGCTGTTAGAAAACGATGGGGTGATTTAGAAGCATGGAGGTAGGGAGTAGTACTAATTAGAAACGAATGATGTAGTAGTCCGTTAGCAGCAAAGTATGTGCAGTTAATGATAAGATATTTGACACAAAGCTTGCTTATATGAAGTGAACCTAAAAGTGCTGGCTCACAGCATAAACAAGACCATGATCGGTTTGACCGCCTCAACATTTATACAGTGTCTTCGTCGAAATACAGCCTTATCTCCCTGTAAAATGTCGAGCCTTTGCTCCTCAGTCTTTTATACCCCGCATATCTTCCTTGGCGGTCCCGAATAATTCTAGCCCAGGAGCCTGTGTACCTCGAACCACCAATACTATCTACAATATTGAATATACGGATGTATTCAATAGTTGTCTTCTCTACAAATTCCATAATGCAGGAATCGAAATAATGCCCTTTGATGGTGAATTCCGTCTAACTATCGAGGCAAAAATATTTGAGGAATTTCAGTTTCAATAACTCAAGGAGAACTTTGTGCAGAGGAATGGGAGCGGAGGCCTGGGATGTTTAGGTGTGAAAAAAAAAAAACGAAAGTATATTCATAACATGCTTCAACACTATTTAGTGTACCGAAGATTTTCAGTCGTGATGCCAGGTCCGAAAGATTGAGCTCAAACATAATATCTAGAAGAGCAAGTACTTTCAGGGATGGATGGCTACCCAGAAAGTTGTCCAAAAGCAATGTTGGAGGGCCTTCATCCTGCACAACATCGCTCCAACGAAATGATCCCGCCAATGCAAGCTGTTTCAAGGATGGCCAAGTTGCATTCAGAAGCAGTGCACGACAGTGAGCCAGCCTTTGCGGCACTTCGCGTATATCGACAGATAGAGATTCAAGAAGGGGACATCTGTCTACCGCAGAATGCAGGATATTCTCTATGTCCGATAAGGTTTCTTCCACGGCAAATATATCTAATGTAAAATGCGTCAGATTTTTGAGAAACGATAATTCCTACATCAGGAAAGTTGGCATGGGCAGCTAATTGCCTAGCTAGAATACCTGAATAAATGTTCATTCATTAATAATATCGGAAGGAAACAATAAGCGAGAATGGAGGTCTAGGAAGAGCTAGTAACCGCGATCTATTGAGTCTCTGTGCTATAGAGCAGTAGCCTAGAGGCTTCTAGCGATGACGGTCTGTCGGCGGGCCTCGCTAAACTGATAGGGGCTGCTATGCTATTGCGGATTCGCTAAATCGATAGGAGGCTATATAGCATACCTAGCACTATATAGGCTTTGACAGCTTTCTTGAGGTAAGAGTCACACAAGAAAGTTAAAATCCTTTCATAGGAATAAAGGACGTACGGGTGCACCTAGAATGATACTTTTGTATAAACCGGCTCTCTCCCTTTTCCTATTGCGTATAAAACGTAAGGAATGCACCATTGGACATCATTTTGCGATATAACAGAAGAGATCTTGAAGGATATAGAAAGGCTCCCGTGTCGAGAGCAGTTTCGTGGCTTTATTCGATTCGAAATGCCGAAGCTTCTTCATACGTGCGATTGCCTCCAGGATCATCCTGAAATATCCAAGTTCCCGGTCGACACTGACGATACCAGCGATGTCTTCAAAGCGTGCCTGCTGAAGATGAGGACGAATACATCGTGGAATGAGAATGAGTGTCTTCTCCGGGTCTTCGTCTGCGATTCTCCCTGATAATATCAATAGGCTTTGTACTCGCATTGCGAGAAGAGGATGTTCCGCCATGTCTTGCCAAACTGGAGCATCTGTCGAACCACATCGGATGATTCGATAATGGAGATGAAATGGAGATGATCTAGGATGATGAGTGCGCTGAGCGATTTGTATGCCAAGCCAAGTGCTAGGAGATCGCTTGGGTTATCGATGGAGTTTAGAATATTTTCAAGGAGTTCGATAGGAAGCTAGACGATGGACATGGTGTGCAAACCATACGAGCGCAGATCGTGAGAGTGCACAGCAATTACTTAAGCATACAGGGGTGCTTGGAAACGGCTGAAACAATATCACTAAGTACACCCAAGACGAAATTATGGCAACAACTATCCCGTTCCTCGTTATAATTTTTTTTTTTCAAGAGATATAGTGTCCCTTTTCAAGGATCTTGATCAGAATTGATCGGCATCGCTAGAGTAAAGGATTAACATGCCTGTATTCCTCCCATGAATTATGTATCATCCGTCTCATCTATAGGGCGTGTTCATCAATTTCAATTTCAATCTCTCTGCGAAATGCAGAGCTATGTTTCTTTAGCCTTTTATAGCCCGCATATTTTCCTTCACTGTCTCGAATAATCCTAGCCCAGAACGATGAGTTGAAGAACAGACTGAGTTTGGAGCCAAATATGCGAACGTGTTCGATTGTTGTCCCGTGTGCGAATCGGATAATGCTTGAGTCAAAATCGTCCCCATGAATGGGGAATCCATCCCAACCATCGAAAAAAAAAAATTAAGGGATTTCAACTTCGATAACTGAACCAAAAGTGTATCAAGAATAATCTGTAAGGGTAGGTGTGATCATAAGGATATAAGTGTATTATGAAAGCAATTACGCACCTTATGGCGTGGATGAAAGTAATGACACATATTTTGCCCAGGTTGCGAAGGTCTCCGCGTGTTTATCGCCAATCGAAGCCCTATTTTCCGTGAAATATTTTCTTTTAGGATTGCAAGATCCTGCACGTTGATAATTGCCAGTATATATAGCAAACTCCGCAGGTTTTCAAGGAATGGAAGGTCCGTCTCAGAAATCCCAACGTAAAGGGTTGTAAATTGAAATAATACCCCGCGCGAGAATATACGCGAACTACTCTCCAATGGCATTAGCCCTAGATCGAGTACTTTCAGTCGTGGCAACAGACAGTCACAAAGACTGAAAGAATCCGGTATGGGCGGCAAGGCGATAACTTTCATCAATGAGTGCCTACTCTGGAAATTCCTCAACATCGAATTCGGATCTTCGCTCGTGATGAGACCGAATAATTGTTCCAGTTCAATCGTCTCCAGATGGGGCCACGATGCTTTCAAAATCAGTTCATGGCTACCAGCAAGCATTCCCGGTGCTTCACGTATATCAATAGATAAAAATTCCAGAAGAGGACATCCGCTTATCAATGATTCCAATATACATTCTATACCTCCTGGATCAGGTATCAAAGATTGGTGTGGTGTAAAATGCGTCAAATTCTTAGGAACCACTCTTTCCTATGAACGGTGCCAGTGAGATAGCAGGTAAATTCCACGTTATTAAATGAATAGATGAATTACCTGTGAGACAGCAATGAGAGCTTTATCTATATCAACACTATCCGTGTTCATAAATGCAACGACTGGATCATTGGGCAGGAATTGCGATTAAATGGAATAGGTGCAGACGGAGAGGGAAGGGTTTTGTCCCTTTCGCAGTCTCGTGGCTGCATCCCATTCAAAATGTCGTAGGTTTATCATGGTTTTCATAGCTCCCAAAAGCACCATGTCATATTCGAAATCCAGCTCCGCACCTATGCCAACCAAATCTGAGCCTTGCGCACGGATATTAGGACGTACACGTCGAGGCACGATGACTATGTTCCCCGCATCTTGATCCGACAATTCTCCAGCAACTGTTAGGCTCCGGATACGCCTGGAGAGATGAGGATAACGGATAAGATGTTGCCATATGGCGGTATCACCTAGAGCAGATCGGACTGTCTTATGGTCAAGCTGGAATTATGAGTCTGCTCCATGATTTGGAGACCAAAGTAAGTCCCAGGAGATCGCTTGAATTTTTGATATATACTATGGAGTTCTGAAGGAGCTCGAGAGGAAGTTTAAAGATCGACATGGTGGTGGTGGTGGTGGTGTATTTGACGGAAGCGCCGGGGCTGTACGTACACTCTATGACTAAGCTCCGGTCACTTGTGGTGCACTACAGGCATGACACGGTCAACAGAGGTCAGGATGATGTCGAGAAGCTACAGTGCGCAGTCAACACGATCCCTTCCAAAGAGTCCGGGCATGGGGCATACTATCTTACTCCTACACACCTCCTTTCTAATTGCATCCTCTCACAGGACGACCATCATACACCTTCACCATCGACCCATCCTACTGAGAGACGCAGTAGTACAACTTTGACACCACACATACTCACCCAGGAGAGACAGCAGGGAAGGCCGTGATAGCCACTCAGCTATTAACGAGAGGTGGTCAGAGCTGGGGGCGGGACACAGGCGGATTCGGGGGGACGGTATAGCCTCATGATGGCCGGGGTAAAGCAATCACGCGGAGACAGACGTGGAGGTGACGTCCGCACTGGGACCCATGCCGGCCATTTCTCCTCCTCCTCCATCGGGTGGGGAGTAAGGGGCGCGTAAGCCCGTAGACCGTGAGAGCTTCTGAGCTCTAAAAGTCTTCCCACGTCAATGAGCACTAATCCAGAGGCATGCAGGGATTTTTTTTTTATATCACTTCTGAAGCTGCATATTGCGTATTCAGAATTATAATATGTCGTTAATATTTTAAAGGACTACACTGAAATTGCAAATGGACTTCCAATCCATGTGTTTCACGCAAAGTACTTACCCTGATGGGAACGCGGATCATGCTTGCACGTTTTCAATTTTTTTTTCTATGGTCTACGGTCCAGGTCGCAACGCAGACGATGAACTGTACGATTAAGTATATACATCGTGCGTTTATAAGAGAGATAGATCACACTACATAGTCATTCATAATTCATGGCTGATGAAAGTGAAAACCAAAGAGAAAGTATAGAAGGGAGTGGAGAAAGAGGTATATTTGTATAAGAAAAACTAAGAGCGAGTTTTCTCCACTGTAACCGGACCAGCAACTCCATGGATAAAGTTGTCTTGGTCTTCGTTGGAGATATCTTCGAGCGAACGTCCCTTTGTCTCCGGTAGGAGAAGAGTAGAGAAGACACCAGTCAACATGAACAAGGCGAAGATCTCCAAGATGTGCTTGATGAACTGAAA
>KN837190.1:436950-451459 GCA_000827215.1 Sphaerobolus stellatus SS14 | reverse complement strand
AAACAATTGGAGAAAAGGTTTCTGAGATTTTGCTGACAAAGCATGTTTTAAGTGCCTTAATGCGGCTTTATAATATAAATAGATATTTATATTAATGGCTCGAATTTTTCATGATTTTTTTGGATTTTATTTTGAGGAAAACAATTGGAGAAAAGCAGTTGAGGGTGAGTGTGGGAAGTTTCTGCTGACAAATGCTGACAAATTGCTGACAAATACATGTCTTAAGCACTTTAATGTGCATTATAATATAGATTTTATGGCTGGAAATTTACATATGGTTAAAAGAATAATTTTAATGATTTTTTTCGATTTTATTTCAAGGAAAACAATTGTCGAAAAGTGGTTGAGGGTGAGTGTGGGAAGTTTCTGCTTACAAATGCTGACAAATGCTGACCAATTGCTGACCAATACATGGCCAGGGCACCTTCATGCTCCTTGTATACAGAAGCACCTTTATGCGACTTCATGAATTTATGATGTAGAAGATATTTTTCTTTTTCTTTTTGAAGCGTACATATGGCAAAAAGATTTTTGTTTTATTTTTCTGGATTTTTTCCATCGGAGGAAAATTGATTCTTTCAGCATGGGAACTTTTCCCACATGGCCAGGGCGGCTTCATGCGCCTTTATATTATAGATGGGGAAGTCAGGCATACACACCTTCCCTCGATTGATGGTGAAGGCTGTGTCATTCCTATCCACTATCCACAAATCTCTGGAGTTAGCACAGCAAAATCATTCAAATGTTTAGCACGCATGCGGCGACTATCTCCGTATCACAAGCTTTGAAGGCTGCAGCTGCCCCCGCGCCTTTATAGTCCAAACAACAATCTTCAATCTTCAGCTACCCTCAAAGGCTCTCGATCCTCTTCTACCATCAAAATACATTGTATATTCATCATATGGAATAAAATACCACATCTGTTCAAGCTACAGCATATCCCAGTCAGTGTCATCAATTTACATTCCTTCATTCTTTGCTGACCACTATATCTCCTCCTACAGCTTCCGAAGTCCTTAAAGTGGTATTCTAGTAATGCGACTCATTCCAAATGCCTGTTGATATTGCAACTTGATGATATGCAACATTTTGCACTCCTTCCCCCCTTGACTGAAAATGCCATCGCAAAGATTGTCAACAAAGGCTTGTACAATGGAGGAGGCCGGTGACACACGCCGCCCTTATCCAATTATACTTGATCGATCCCTAGCATGCATCCCATGTTGCGCTCCTGGCTTTTCCTATATGAAGCTTGGTTGTTGTCAGGGAATGAATGGAAGTGAAGAAGGATGTGGAGGAAAGGAATGCGTTATGGTCCAGTTCGGCAATAGTTACAAAGAAGGTGGGCACTGGTGCTCGCGGTGGTTGGAACAGGGATGAAGAAGATTCAAACGAAGCCATCTCTTATCCGATATCATCCAAGCTAGCAGGAGTACAGATGTCGTCCAGGGTTGCTGGTACGCTGGTGGGCACGAAATCATGACCTCAATGGTCGAATGTCGAGCCATACAGAACAGGATAGGGCATATGTGATGCTATGGGTGGCATAGGGTGACAGCATGCACGTTACTCTGTCTGTCTTTCATCCTCTGAAGGCCAGCCCCAGATGCACAACAGAGCCAGGTCACAAACTCTTCCTCCACATCTCTTGCAGGTTCAATTATCTTGAACGACGTCTTCCCTCAAAATCCACACCGATTGTGTAGAATAGTCCAAACACAACCCTAGAGCCTTTCTGACATGCATAATGAGGCTATCTAAGCCACCCTCCTCATACTCAAAATGCATGCTCAGCTTGGATCCATCCTTGCTAACCTTCTTGATAACAACATCTTATACCTGTGGACTCTGCAGAGGAAGATTGTAGATATTGATGGCGATTGAAATCACCACTATGCTCCCACCGAGGACAGTCCCAACCATCGCAGCAGCACCAAATCATCCACAGCTCCATATCTCAGATGTTGTGTCTTACCCTCAGAACCCCTACCGCATCCGCACCCTTTTGCCATGCTCTTCAACAATTGCTATCGACCTCTTCATGTGTTTAATTGTCTGGAAGAAGTACAAGGATGATTCTAGCAAATCGTCCCATCGCAGCCACAACATCACTGTTGCAATTATACCCTAGAACTGCGAGTCCTCTTTCCAACCTCTATCACCATGGAGTTCATATGGAGTCCATGGCAGGTTACATGACGGGATGGCAAACTTGTAGGATCTAAGTATAAGATGCGCGTGATGGAAAGTGTTGGTTGTTGATGGGGAGGAGACATTGAGTCTATATGGACAAGGTATCAAGAATAGGTCAATAGGTGCACTACTACATGTTGTAATGGGTCAAACAACAGAGCTTTAGCAAGCACACAAAGACAGTATATACACACATGGAATGTTTGGCCCAATGCTGTCACTTTGTTGCTACATTCGTGGATACAACCAGCTCTATGTAAGGGCAACCCTAAGAACACCTGCAATAGCAATGCAGACTAGCAGAGGGGATATCCAAAGAGAAAAGTCTAAGGAGTCCCCCAAGCTAGGGAGCACTATATACAAGATAAGCATAGCCCAGATAAGAGATAAGAGATAACAGCCAATAGGAACACAACATCAAATCAAGAAGAACTGTCACTGCCTGTCACCTGTCAGAACCCTCCATCAAACCCTGCGCTCCACTGCTGCTTATGTAAGCACCCATCATTCCATCCATCCCTGAGGTCCTGGCAGTGTCTGGGGTCCTCTAATCTGAATTAATGGCTCGTCGAGTTGTTGCCCCATTTAAATAATAAATGAGTGGATGAATATTACCAGGAATATTCTGAGAGTCCCCTGACACTCTACTCTTTAAGAAACTGCTTTCATGGCAAGCTTAAGCATTGTTCTCAGTATTCTTCTCTCAGCGGAGCATGCAGGTGGTTTCTAGACTGTTTAGATTAGGGTGTGGTGCTGCTGCTCAAGTGGATGCACTGTCAGGCTTGGATCATCCTGCGTTATCATCAATGGTCGTTACCTTTTCCATGGACTTCTATATCCCTATACCCAACATTGCCATTGCCTCAAGCTACTGTGAACAAGTGCAGTGACATCTTCTACATGCTGACGAACATCGACGACCACAAACCTACAATGCTATCAGCCTGCCACATCCTCTTCGACAAAGCACCTGACAATGCCTCCAAAGCATTGAAGATCGACTTGGTTCATGATGCATGATGCTCATTGGGCTAGGTTTCTAGGTATCGGGGATGCTTTCTAATGAAAAATCATCCACAAGCTTAGGGCTCATGGAAGTGTTGGCCGTGTTGGTCAAGCAGCATTCTCAGTAGCGGCAAGCTCTGATCCATCAGACGTGAATGCCATTGTACTTGGATTTATGATTGAAGCACAAGAGATACTATGTTCTAATGGGGTAATAATGAAATCGTCTGAGAGCAAATAGAACTGGATTCCTGAAACGAGAAGGTGGGAGATTTGAATACTGTGTCTGAAAAATGGTACCCAATGACTGATGAACCAACCCTCATTTATTATCATCTACTACATGCATCTCATACAAGATAAGCTGCACAATGACTATGCGATGCCTCCACCTGAACACACTGAAGCTGCTTTGGTATCGACAACGACAGTTGCAGCTAGAGTAGATGGGCTAATACTGGCTGCTTGTTCAGCCTCGATGGTACAAAGTCGTAGAGTTTGATATAGTACCCTGTAGTACGGATTGTGGAAAGTATTCGAGAAGGGTCTAGGGATGAGAGATGGGTAGAACAGTTATATTGGTGCTAGCTCTATTGCATGATAATTCTGTGGCTAACAAATGGTTAAGACCAGATGTAAGATGCAAGGGTGTAAGAATTCACCAATGGACTAGATATATCACAAGTGAGTTCCCAGAGCTTGAGCTTCTTGGTCAGATTGTGAACTGTCTGTAGAGCTAAGAAGTGAGAAACAGGGTACGATAACAGTGGAGCAGACAGATATACGTACAGTTAACATCCATGGGTCTCTGCATTGGGACTGCTGAGCCTCAGACTGTCAGGGTACGTCCTGATATGGTATCCTACTAGAAAGTTATGGAACCTTATAGAAGGTTGTGGAACCTTGTGGAAACTTATGGAAGGTTATAGAAAGCCATAGAAGGTTATGGAAGGCCATGGAAGATTCTAGAAGTATTCTATATTTAGACTGCCTCTGTAGTATATAAGGACCTGTAGCTAGTAGTTAGTCCCCAGCCTTGGAAGCAACTAGGTTTCTGGGCATTCCTCTTTTAGTCACTCCTGACACAGACTGCTACCAAGAATGGTACTGGATCAGTGTACTGAGTGGTACTATCCGTGGCAGTTGGGACAATCTTCCATTATGCTTGTCATTTGGAACATGACAGTGTGGATAGGAATCACTCTGAATAAGACTATTTGCTGATCAGTTGGAGGAGTGGGTGGAAAGTGGTGGTGGAAAGCCATGATGCTAACCTCACAGGTTGGAAGCTCATCTGGAGGTTACAACCTTAGGGAAGTGTTTTACATTGATGTAGAGGACTGATATTATGCATCTGTATATAAATATGGAGAGTTCGGTATGAAATGGAAGCTGAAGAGAATGTTGTGGTCAGCGATGATACAGCACCACAAGCTAAGGACTTACGGGCCATTCTGTCTTCAAAGGGCGTTATGTAACCGTGCCAGGATGACAGTATTCTCCTCATGTTACTAGAGATTGCAGCAGAGAGGTCTGCGATGGATGTGTCTGACAGCATTGAGAACGCCAACAAGACATCACAATATTGGGGATGTCACAGTGTCGGAAAGCAAAGCTTCAATTGCAAAGTCAGTGATGTGCCTAAGAACCAGAGCATCAATCATGGAGGGAGGTGTGTTGATTCCTTTCTAGCGGAAGGGTCGCATATGGATAGGGCAGTTGGGTCGAAGAGGGGAAGGCCTCAAGTGTAAGTGAGGGGAGTTGTTGTCTACGACCAATGACACCATGTTCACAATGATAAGAGCTTGTTGGCTAAATGTGGGGGCAGAATGATTTGCAAACAGTGAGATGCTGTTGGCCAAACTGCGAAGAAGGCAGCGAGCTCTCCGTGGGATAGCAAATCAATGATGTTGGATTTGCCTGCAACATGCTGAGCTTGCATTCGCAATCTGGTTGAGGCCTGCATAATGTAAAGCTGCTTCAAGATTTTGTTTGTCTCTTTGTTGCATGAGTGACATTTATTCATCACTTCTACAACACCAGTGTTGTCCGTCCAAATTTGCCAGTAACACTGCTGGGTGCCCCAGAAGAGTCACCAGTATGCCAGATACCAGTACTAAATGGAAACCTAGTTCCACTGCTACTGCTTCTGCCCAACCAATGTCAAATGGGCATGATGGGCAACTTGCACTCTAGACACCCATGTCCAGGCTGCCCAGAAGTTGCCTATGATCACGCCAATGCCAAAGGAAGAACTGGCATTGTACCACCATTGGATGTTGATGGAAGTTGGAGAGAGCAGTGGGATAGATGGTGGCAGCAGTGGAAGTAGGTGCTGGATTGTGCTGATGTCTGCAGCTAGGTCGATAGGGACGAGTAACTTCGCTCGTGGAGAGGCAAACTTGGCGGCAAAGTGGGAAGCTGAACACAAGAATGGTTGGATGAGAGGATATATTGATAATAGGTGCACCAGCTTGCTGTGGAGGCTGGTCGCTTCCTTCGCAGTGAAGCGAGCACCAAGGCGGGACCACTTGTCCATCAGGGTTTGCACCTTCTCCACCTTCTCTGGTGGGAGTGAGACGACCCTCCATTCCAAGTCAAGTCCCAATTGAAACCCAAATAGCATTGCATGATTGCAAATGACCACGTTCTCTGTGTGCTCCATGGAATACCGCAGTCACCTGTTGAACAGACAAAGTCCTCTGTCCAAGAAGCACCAGGTGAAAGGATCATGAAGAAATTGTTGACCAAACAGTGAATAAGCCCTATGCCAGCCTTGAGGTATATGCATATCAGCAACAACACCGAACATGACAGCTCAATCTACATACACCTTGCAATTCTAAAAGATGCAGACCGCATTCTGCTGATCGGGGTGGACTGGAGTGGTGTGATATGCGGCAGAGATGTTGAATGCCACCGCCTGACAGCCTGAAGGGAGGAGTGAACCAATTCTGCAGTGCTGTTGAAGGTACCCCATGTGGTGGGGAACTCATCTGGGTTGATGCCGGTGACAAACATATTCCAAATTCACCTTTTATTTTCGCTATTTTCCCTTATTTTCGCATTTTTATTATTTTGTTCTTCTCATGTTTTTATTTATTTTTCTCTCATATTTTGCTAATCTTTCAGCAAAGTTTATTTTCTATTTTTCTATGATTTTATTCATTTTTTATCTTTGTCTTTTCTTTCGTTCCTATTCATTCTATTTATATTTTGACTCAGATTCAAACTCCGCTATCAATCATCTATCAGCGCTCAAACCCAAGCAATTCCCACACCCAACTTTGGTCGGCTCCCAACCTTGATGTACACCATACCCCTTTCATTCGCGCAATCATCCCAACCCCATTATGTTGACATTGGCTACTCCAGTTCAGGCTTTAATCACCCAGAACCCAATCCTGTTACCTGGCTTTGACACTGATCGATCGGTCATTATACTCCAGATCATGCGCAACATCAGTCTTCCTCATGCGACTATCAGGCCCCCCAGACCTATGCAATGGACTGAAATCTGACAGCTGTCATATTTCCAGCTCCAACCTCCATATGCCAGAGATCAGTATGTCGCCATTTATAATCAATATTATATGTTGGTCACCAGGATTCCCATAGCCAGGCAGGACAACAGCCATGATATGGATTTCTTCGCCATTCTGGTGCATAGGGCAGGTTCACTCAAGGAAACGGTTATGATTCCTGTTCTGGCTTCATTTTTCAGACATGATTTCCTCCCTGACTATCCCTCACAATCTCCTTCTCCCTCATGACCACCATCCCCATCTCTTCTTCCATCATTACCAATTCAGCCCTCATTATTGCCATCACCAAGCACCCCTCTCCCACCACCACCTCCTCCTGCCATGATCAGAGAACCCCCATCTGTCCACCACTACCCTCCCCCCACTCCACACATCCAATGGCAACTTGGAGAAGACGATCAAAACCAATTAATGATCTGGGGTGAATGGATGGATGATTGTCAGTTTAGAATTTTTGTGGCTGGTTTGTTTATCCTCATTCTGGTTGTGTTTATTATCATTTTCACTGTTGCTTAATTTTTATTTTGTTTTACACTTTTCCTTTTATGTCATCTCTAATTCATTTTCGCTTTTTCCTTATTTTTACATTTCTTCTTCATTCATTCATTTCCATCAACAGGCATAGCCTTGCTGTGTTTGTTGACAGGCATAGCTTTGCTGTGTTTGTTGACAGGCGTAGCTTTGCTGTGTTCATCGACAGGTGTAGCTTTGCTGTGTTCATTGACAGGCATAGCTTCAGCACCCATCACCATCTGTCAATCTTTTTGGATTCTTGATTCTTGATTCTTGATTTTGGATTCTTGATTTTGGATTCTTGATTTTGGATTCTTGATTTCTGATTCTTGATTTTGATTCTTGATTGTACATGCTGTATTTGTATTGCCTCATTGCTATGCACTCCTCATGTATATAAGGACTTCACTTTTGCTCTCAATATCATCAATTCCCCAGTTCACAAGTTCTCACTTTGCAGTTCATCTGCCACCTTAAAGCTTAGGCTTATATTCTAAAGTCTCTCTTATAGTCCTCTGAGTCTGATAGCCTTGTCAACTCATTGACTGGGAGCATTACTATATCTCTATATTGCTTGTGGCTCACAACTGGCATCTTATAACTGTGTGTTAGTTGTCCAGATTTCCAAGACCACTGCATACAGGTAGTCAGGATTATTATTATGTCAACATCTCTTCACCGGCATTGACAGAAGGGTTGCTGGGATCGTTGTGAGGAAACAAGAGATCTTCGATGAGCCAGAATTTAGTAGAATGGGATTTGGGAACCGGCCCTAAAGGCGAAGTGCGAAAAGGCTTGATAACATTCTCGAGCTCCTCAGGGGAATAAACATGTGAGTACTGACCAGCCTGCTGCTCAGAGAAAATGTAGCTGTCAATAAACTCTGGATCAAACTGGGAAGATCAGTGGTTCATGAAACATTTTGGTTTGCTGGGGCATCTCTGGAATGCCTATGTCAAATCCGTGCCATAGGCCACTCCTCATAAAGGTGGTACTTATACAGTAAAGCTTCCAGCACATCTGCATTGAGAGGGATTACCACCTTGTGAAGGTCCTCTTCCTCAAGGTTGGGAAGAGGGGCAATGCATGGCACTGTGGGTGGGTGCAGACTGATCCGTATTTGCAAGATGAACAGGCGCTCCAGTTGAAGCAGAAGACATGACCGTCAGGAGCTGCAAGTATGTGAGGGCTGCAGTCCGTAGGGGTGAGCTGTGTGATGGGACATCCAGTGGCGGCAGTGGATTGAAACAGCTTCCAGGCATGTGTCCTGAGAGCCCACACCGAGAGCACAGAAATTGAGACTTCTTGCATGGTGGGCTGGTGCTGCCAAGAGCTGAGTCAGATGACCAAGGTCACTTAAGCACTGTGCAAGGAGCGGCGGTTGTGGGTTGCTGGGATCATGCTAAGTAAATGTTTTTTGTCGTTCAGAGGCACTTATCCTTCATTCCGGTTCAAAGAAGAACAAGAGCAAAAAAAGCAAAATTAGTAACTGTGGTGAAGAAAAATAAAACAAGAGTGACACAGCACCTGGAGAGTTGTGGTCTCCACTAAGTCACCACTGAAGCCGAACCGAGCTGGGAAGCAAGGTGGCACTGAGTCTCATAACGACCTTGCCTTGCAACTTTCCTGCTTTCTTTCTTCAATGAAAATTTCACGAGCCTCATAATCTCGAATAGCACAGTAACATGCCCAGAAGAAATTCCACCTTGTTGATCAGTCTAGTTTCTAGGATTCAGTGGGTACTTACACTTGGTGAAGACTGCACATACCCTTGTCCAGGTTCCATTGCTCCAGGATTCAAGTCTTTTATGTACATGTTCTGTTATTCTTTATGTCTGTAGAGTGGAGTCCATTGGAACCAGCATCGTATTGGATGGGCTATCGCTGGCGGATGTGCAGCCCTTAGCATATTGATTACACTATTTAGTGTCTGGAAGGAATTATAGGAATAGGGCTGAGCAGAGGCAAATGTACGTACACCATATCTTTCATTTATGCACATCATTAACTTGTTTGTTGCAGTATACAAATTCTCTACATGCCAGTTGTACGTCAACTCCCACAAGTGGCGCTGACCTCCTCTTACCCCACTTTGCATTGCTTCACGTCTTGTGTAGATCTACAGTATCATATCATTCCTCTCATTCCGGTTCTTCTGCGACTATACGTACTACTCCCTAGTCAAAGTTGGTATGTGCAGCATTTGCCATCCTCCTATGAATTCAGCTAGCTCTTCCTTTACCTTGCAGTGTACGAGGTATATCTGTCCTTACATGTTCTTATCGCAATGGTCCTGATCATCTTCAATTGCCACTCTTTTGTCATCCGGGTTATTAGGCTGTAATGATCAGTGCCTTGCACTCCCAACACCGATATCAAGCTGGCCTGGATCCAACCATGTAGGCTTCCTCTCATCCAATATGTAGCTGCCATGGCATCTGGTAGCAAAGCTGAGAATGTGCTGTTAAGAAAGAACAAGCAACCTTTGCCATTCCCTGTGCGTACCATCTCATATTCATTGCTAAGATGATGTAATCTAATGTGTTGCTCATGTCTAGTTCTGCTTCTGGCGCTTCAGACAGACCAAGGTAATTCTTCTGTTATTGCTATAACGATGAGCATAAGGAGCTAATTGCATGCATAGCCAGATCTACTTCATGTACACCGTTAAATGGAGTGTCATGCAATATATCATAATTTCACCTCATATATCTTGTTCCTTCTTAGCCATTCATCCATCCTAAAACAGTTTTTGTATGTTTAGTTCTCTGCCTAATCTGCATCATCACACAAGTACTTGGTGTCCTCTGCATCCAGATCTACAGTCTCCATTTTGCGGAGGTGTACATAGTTGCCATCAACTTCGTTAGCATTAGGTGTGTTCTTGCTTTCTTCATTTCTTTCTGCTTTACATTTGATTTGGATGAGGTTGATGTGGTGGAATGAAGAAGACCCGCTTCACCTTCTCTTGCCACTTATGTCAACCTCTTTCTTCTGCTCCAGCTCCTTTAACTTGTTCACCTGTCACTGACACTATTCCATTTCTTTAGTTTTGCTCTGTACGGCCTAATCTTCTTTTACAACTTCATGCATACCGAGTTAGTCGGCCACAGACCACTTGCCAAGTTCTTCTGTATCAAGGGTATGTCCCGTAGCACTGCCTCTGATGCTTTCACGATCTTGATACTGACATGTTCCTTTATAAGTATTGTCAGTACATATCCAGCTTTGCGATCTTGTGCCATATAATGTGATATGATACTGATTTAATGGTTGAATAGTGTTAACATTCTGTCAAGAGTTTGTCGTACATCTTTTTTCCTTTCTGTACATTCTCTGCTCCTTATATGTTACATCACACCACACAGTTCAGTGTCCTCCAGAAATACAAACTCATCCACGTGACCGAGTTCTGGACTGCAACCAATGTTGCAGATGGACTGAACACACTTGCAACCACTATTGAGGTTCGTATCATGTCATCTCTCCTTATCCACATCCACCCACGTCCATCACTGACATCCTTCGTCACAGATGGTCTTCTTCGCAGCCTTCATGCTCTGGGCCTACCCTGTGTCCGAATACAAAGATGACTCCTTACCCAAAACAAGCATCTGGAGACCATTATGGGATAGCATCAACTACGGTACATCCTCTGCTTCATACATATTCCCACGCATGCACTCATCTCTCACCCCATGCTACAGCCAACTTCAGCCACGAGATCTTTGGCTCTGTTGCCTTCTTCATCCGCTATCTCCTTGGCAGACCCAACACACACACCCCAAAGGGCAATTCCTACCCCATTCAATCCTCCTACCAAGGTGTCCAGATTCCCCAAGCCTCCACCTCCCAAATCAATTTCGGCAATGCATTCGGCCTGTGGGATCCCAAGAACAATGGTGGGAAGAAGAAGAAGGCTTCTACTCATAAGAATTTGTCATCTTATGATGAGGAGAGTCAGGCTGTGTTGGTGCCAGAGTATGATGTGAGGGAAGATGGTGAGTTTGTGGGACAGGGGTGGGAATCTGGGAGGTATGAGCATAGTCTTTCATCTTTTAGTGAGATTGGTGGTGATATTCCTATGCAGGATTTCAAAGACGGTAAATAAGCAATATATTGGATTCGTCAGCCTGAGGTGGGTAGGATAGGATAATGGATGGCTGATGTAAGTCTTTCATCGTGAACTTTATATTGTGTGCACTCATTCAGTCATACTATGGACCCACTGGAAGTGACACGCCTTTTTGGAAGTGACACACCTCATTTTAACACAATTTGTGCACAGAGTGACCTCAACAAGCATCTAACATTCACATAGGACACCTTAAAACAACTTTTTATTATTGGGTCACATAACATTAATCAAGACTAATACCATGTGCCACTTCCCATGGGGTGTGTCACTTCCAGTGGGTTCATAGTACATAGGTTATTCAAGGTGTAGTATCGGATCGGTGCGGACAATGCCTTTCTCCTTCCCTTCTCCTCTCTCCTCTCTCCTATTCCATTGACCCTATTCAAACAAACAAACATACCCATCTCACGACCTGCATTCTTTATGTAATTTCATGACCTCTTCTTCCTCTTGTTTATCGCGATTATTCCATATAGCTTGGACACTGGATTCATATGCATTATGTCAAATCTTCTTGTCTGTAATTATCATCCTGGTTACGTTTAGTAGTAGCTTGAGTCTTTTGTCTGTTGTATACCCATAGGTTGTACATAATACAAGAGCGTTGTTCATAGTCATTAGTACATATTGCAAATTCTCTGTTTAATAATAATGGGCATATAATCAACACCTAATATGCCACAATATATAACCTACTTAGCCTAGGAGTACACACACATAGACTAGGAGAATGTGTGTGTACTCCTAGGCTAAGGTGATCGGTAGTCACATTGGGCCTCTTCCACAGATAATACCACAGAATGCGATGGATACAGGCAAGAAATTTCAAGTGGAGAGAATAAGAAACTGAGTAAGCCCATGACTATAGGAAAACTGTAGTCTTCAGGCCGTCGGAGACATGTCTCGAACAGGTCACTGGGTGTCCTCACTGTCTGGCAACTGGCCATATCAACCAGGCATCATCATAGTGTGGCTTTCGTCAATGCTTTTGTGCCTGACACCTTCTGCTCGTCATCTCTGACGACAAGCTCGAGTTCTGCCCTTCCCACTCACTCTAAAAGGGCACACTAAATGTGTTTCGGCAGTTTTAGCTATAGAGAATTCAAATATAAACCCTGATTATGTTTGTAACTAGCATGAATAACATATAGTTTGATAATAACCCAATGTTACTGGATAAGTCCTCATGAAGTGATAAAAAGAAAAAGGAGGAAGCAAATAAAGTAATACTATTGGGAATAGAAACTCAACTGAGAAATGTACAAACTAAAATTGGTTTACAATAGCTATTATCTAGGGATATATGCAAAGATCAGATGCTAACAGCAACAAACTTCATAGATTACTGTTCTTCTCCTGAACAATCTTCTGCTCTCCTCCTTTCTTGTCCTTCTTCTTTTCCCTCTTATCCTTGTCCTTCTCTGTTACAGTGTCCTTCAACTTCTCTTTCATGTCCTGAGTCTTCTTCTTCCTTTGTCCTGAATCTGTACATTGGTTCTCCTTGTCACCAGCTGATGTTTTGGAAGACGTGGGGTGTTTTGGCTGTGAATGAATGTAAGTTGGTGTAAAGTTGTCATTGCAAATGGAGATGAACCTTTGATAGTCTTGAACTTGATCTCCCATTCTCCTAGCTTTGACAAGAATGCAAAGACTTTGCTCACATATTTGAGCATTGCTTCATGAGTTTTAGGCACAGCTTGTGCACTCTGGATGGGTCCGTCTTGGCCTGTGCCTCTGGTGATGGAACCATTGGGCTAGAGGGTGTGTTCACTTAGGTGGTATTGGGCATAGCAAGCAAAAGATTTCGTTGAAGAGGGCACACTGAGCCCTGTGACCTTGTAAACTGGAAGACGGAAAGTCGATGCGCATATTTGTTAAATTAGGGTTTAACTGCATGATGTGTTTTTTTTTTTTTTTTTTTTATGGAGCAGTAACAAATCAATAACAAGTAGCGTTGCCACCCTTAAAGATTTTGCTTTTGTAAGCTAGCATTCACCAGTCGAGGGTTTTAAGGATATCAGAGAGAGGAGAGAGACATATTTTGTGTATAAGAGGCATATGGGGAGAGGGATAGGGCATAGGGAGGTCATAATTTCCAAACCGGGAAAATGCAGTTACGCACTTCCGATGTTGTGTGGGGCTCAATAAATGGCGTAGCCTAAGGTGGCTGCCAAATTTTTTCTTTCATACCCACTAAAAACCTGGTGATGTCCTGAGGACATAGACCACGGATGTTTTCCGTTTTGAGCAAATCCCCCCAAGTCCTCTGTACGACAGAAAACTGAGTTGCTTTCTTCTTATATCTAGTTGTGTCAGAGCAAAGGATGTCCATGTGGATTCTGGTACTCATGAGCTTTCTCCAGCGGTTCTTTACCTTGTGGTCTGTTATTCGAAGTTCAGGATTGCATTGTCGCTGGATCCTCCATTCACATCTAATTTTCCAGATCAGGTATGCTGATTCAGAGACGATGATCTTGAATAGTCTTCTCTTTGCCTTATCAGGCTTGCCTTTTTTGTCTTAAATTTTGCTAGGCCACATCCTAAGATTATGCCTAGGTTTATTTCTGGCCATGGTAGACCAGTTTGGGACCAAAGAATTTTTGCCAGTTTCCAGATTTCTTTCTGGCCAGATGATTGGCATTCAAGGAGCATGTGTTCCAAGGTTTCAATACAGTCACACTCAAGACAGTCAGCTTTGTTTTCGTGGTTTTTAATGTTCAGCCACCATCTACCCATGCGCAATGAGTCATGTAAGCCCCTCCACAGGAAGTTCCGGGTTTTCTTGTCAATGTTATTATGTCTGATGGATTGCCACAGGAGGGTATTGGTGGGGATACATCCGGTCCAGTCCTTTACATAGAGTTTAACTCGTTCGGTCATTATAAATGTTTGCTGTCTTTTGTTTTTACTGGTATTCTCAAGTAAGGCTTTATATAGGAGGGACTGTGTGGCTGTTGAGAGTTGTAGTCCAGGTGTATGTAGATGGTCAGGTATTGTGAGGTTTAAAAGGCTTACAAAGTTTCTCCTAGCACCCTCATTCGCTTTTTTATCAGCTCCTTCATTCCCTTCCAGACCAGAGTGGCCTTTAACTTTCTCAAATGTGGTTTTTGCTGAT
>KN837190.1:338737-431000 GCA_000827215.1 Sphaerobolus stellatus SS14 | reverse complement strand
ATGTGAGGAGTGGAGCACCTGGTTCAGCTCAACGGGGTTGGGCACCCCTGGGTTTGCCGGGGTGCAGAGGGTAGGGGGTCCTGCTAGGACTGGACAACGCCTGCTGTGGGTGTGATGGGATCGCGGGATTCGGGAGGGTTATTTGATGTGTAAGGGGCGTGGAGGCTAGTTTCCTTTGGGTATCAGGATGCACGGCGTTAGCAGGCGCTCGATCCGGGGTTTCATCGCCGTCCTCGGACGACACTTAGAGTACGTTTGTGTCGACTAAAGCTGTTGGGAGGTAATGTAGTTCACATTTAACGTTAAAAATTACTCAAGGGGGTAGACAGCGTCTCTTGTAGTCACCGCTGTACCAAAACTCATCGTTTTGGCTTACTAGCGTGACGTACAAGCTCTGTTCTCCACTTTGAACATGGCTCGGCAGAGCTTGATCATGGTGGTTCGGAACAAGAGCCCCACTGCATGATGTGTTGTTAGATATTCAGACATATCTATCCCATAATAATGTAATTTTATTGAATCTTGCTTTATCCGTAGCTGTGTATCGACATATATTGCAAAAATCCAAAACGCGTGGCTGCCTGGCCGGTCCTGATTAGGCCTGACAGGGACTTTTGACCTTGGTCATCTCTCTCATACATGTTGCATACTATGATTAGAGCAACTTTTATCGCCTGATCAGGGTCTTGCCACTGGTCAGGCCAAATCAGGCTCGGTCAGGTCATTTCAATTTTTGTGGTAATTGATACATGATCGATGTGGATACACAGAAAATATAGATGAGTCTTGTTTGACTTCTCTTTCTAACTTCCTAAAAGAAAAGAAAGAAAGAAAAAAGGTGCTGAAACAGTGATCATGGCTCCTCTGGACTTTGCAGGATCACTAATCTCGTGCCAAGAAGCTCCCAAGGGCTCGAGTGAGCATAGCGCCAGCGTTAGTCTGAGTCAGACCTAGCAGGATCATGTCAAAAAGCATAAGTATGATCAATATTATCACTGCTTCTGGCCATTGCCTTTCATGCGAGCCAAATCACTCTAGGAATGGAAATGTCCAAGCAGGTCCAAACTACTTGTGTGTTGAGGTATGTTTAGTAAGTAATAGAATATGTATGAGATTTTCAATGTTTTCAGTGATAGATTGTTGCTCATGTCTTCAAGTTGACCCCTGGATGAAGCTTATCTTCCTTGGAGTACTACACCACTTTTCTTCCACTATCTTGCTTTCCCTCTGACCATCGACGCATGATCTCATACACTAAAGTCACTGCAGCAATAGATTCGCATTACGGATATGAAGAAATGGTATATAGTAATCAAGAGCTTGGAGTAAATACTTTGTTTGACATCTGAATCATTTCCATGTAGGCTCATACCTTCAGTCAAGAGAAATACCTCAGAAAGACAGCAGTAGTGAGACCTTCTGGGTGAGGTTCTTCTCTTTATTCCAATATATATATGTCCTGACTAATTTATCCTAGCATCCATTCATGTTGAACCCTTGGTTCACTTCTGGCTTGCTGATACTTGTACTTGTGCTGGCAATAGCTCTGGAAGTCAGGCTACATTCTTTGAACCTACGCACCAGTAAACCCCTTCTCTAATTTTTATTTATTTCTTCACCACAATTTAGTCAGGTTGGGAAATAACCCGTAACTCATCACTGGCATCAAGTATTACACACTATGCAACAGTTTGTCAAAAACTGGCCTCATTGCTAACCTTTCTCATCACTATCATGTAGCATTTTATCCCTGTTATTATTGCAATGTTTATTGTCACATTATGGGCTGGGACAGATGCGGACATAAAGAGGATGCAGGTGGGTTCCTAGTGCATGCGAAACACTGCATAACTCACAAAATGTTCTTGCAGCCTTTCATTGAATTCATGTCTGGCAATGCTCCAGCATCTCGCACTTTATTTATCGATTATTTCAATTCACATTACATGAAAGCTTTATTCCAGTTAATGTGCAATAAACACTATATTTTTATGCTCTTGTCGGCAATGCTGGTACTTGGATTTGCTGTTTAGCCACTCACTGCATTAATATTTTCCACAAAAGATACATGGTGACGTCTACCTGGTATGAACTATCTCACACTGTATCATGGACTGATACGTGTATATAGCCCAGAAATAAGCATACAAACATTCAACATGCCTGGTCTTGATTTAACATATACAAACCTGAGTGTTGTGTCTGTAGTATGTACATCATCATATCAGTTAGATGTACCTTTGATTAAGTCAACCCTCAGTCTATGGGACTAATTGCTGCAACAGCTGTGAATGATATTTTGACTCCTGTGTTTGTGACAGGGGCATGGGCACTGGAGGATATTGATTTGCCTACTGCACTGCAAAGCATATTATTGCTGCATGCAATTGGGTTTCAGCTACTGTGAACCAGTTTTTGGTAGTAGGTGTTCAGTGTACCTGCCTTGGCAACTACCCTTTTGCATTGCACTAGCAATGGGATTTGATCACCACAATCACATGATACTGCCACCCCACAGTTGTCTTTGTGTCTCCCCATTCCTTTCCTTCTGCCATCTCCATTACCACTTTGAGTCAGTCAGTGATCACTTTGTGGCCCCTCTAGGCTTTGGTTTCTGCCTTCAAGATACAATGAATGTGCTGTAACTATACAAGGAGGCCCTCAAATTCTTCCAACCAAGGTGTTTTACAACTGGTCTTTCATGTAGATTATGTAAAGGCAACACTCGGACTCCAACAGACATCACATCAGAGCCAGCAGAGGGGAAATCCAAAGTGATCAATAAGTGGTCATAAAATACAACAAGGGGGAGATCTCACCTAGCTGAGGGGAAATCCAAAGAGAAAGTCTTGGATTGCCTTTGCTAGAGTGAGCCCAATAAATACTATGTAGCTCAGGAACTATCTATGCCAAGAAATACACAAGGGAGAAATCACAGGAATATAGGGAACAAGGAATGAGGTCAGTGGAAGAATGACCATAAAGACAATCCTGACTACACCCTAGCTGACACCCCTGAATCTGGACTCTGAAACCTGCCACTGCATCCAACCTAACCTCCCGCTCTCCAGCCACAGCAATGGTTGATGACTGGACTCTGGAAATGTGGAACGAACTTGGTGAGTTGCAATTTGGGATCTGCCAGTGTCTCTGTTCCTGTATGATGGAAGGTAAGTATGGGACATGTTACTGGGGTCTTGAACTCCAAGATCTTGTTGGCAGGTGCTAAAGCAGAGTCCAGGTGACTGTACAAATGGCCCTTGGACTCCAGAAGCTTGTTGACATGTATTGAAGTGGAGTCTGGATGACTGTAAAAATGGAATTTTAGGGTTGTCCCCTGACATCACCCCCTTGTAGGCTGCAGCACCCTCAACACATGGTGCAATAATCTAAGTTGTCTGAAACCCAGTGAATTGAAAGGTATTGAATGAATACATTGGGGTGCTGTTGGGTGACACCGATGGAAGTCTGCAATAAAATCCTTGGCTGCCATGTCAGCCTCTTGTACCCATGAGTTATGCTTGTACCCATATCCCTTCCATTTTACCAGATACTCCAGTTGGTTACGATGCAGATGACTGTCCAAGATAGTTTCCAGCTCATAGTGTTCTTCACCATCTACAATCTTGGGCTCTGGTGGTGGTGGTGCTTGTCTGCCTATAATGGGGTTGTTGGGGGCTGAGAGTAGCTTCACCACATTGAACACTGGGTGAATGCAGCTCATGGAGTCCAGTAAATCAAGTCTGTAAGCATTGCAATTTATCTTGTCTATGATTTTGTAAGGGCCCAGGTAATGATGGCTTAGTTTTTGTGATGGACATGTAGTCTTGATGTCACTTGAGCCTAAGAAAACATGGTCTCCAATATTATACTCAGGGGCTGGAGTCTGTCACCTGTTGTAATAGTGTGCCATGTCATCTTTAGCTTTGGTAAGAACTGCCTTTGCTTCCTCTAAAAACTGTTGCATTTGGTCCTTGAATTCATTGACAGTTTCAAGACAGGACTCCAGTTGCCTGGGCTCAAAACCCATCCTCAGATGCTGACCTGTGCTGAGCATGAAGGGAGTTTGTTGAGTTGCTGAATGTACATGGTTGTTGTATTGAAATTTGGCCAGTGGTAAGAGCTTGTCCTAACCATCTTGATGTTGGTTTACAAACAGCCATAGGTATTATTCTAATTCCTGATTTACATGCTGTCTGTTCGTCACCCTGTGGATGATATGCAGTGGTGGCTGCAAGCTTGATACCTAGCATGCAGTACAGCTCATGAGTGAATTCTGCCACAAACTGCAGACCCTGGCCTGAGACTACTTGGTGTGGGAGTCCATGCAGCTTCCAGATGTGGTTGAGGTATAGTCTGGCTGCACCTAAGGCTGTAATGGTTGTGTTTGTTGGAATGAAGTGTGCTATTTTACTCACTGAGTCCACCACATTCATGATTGAGTCCAAGCCATGTGCATCAGGAAGCTCGACTATGAAGTCTACACTCAGTCTCCCACTGAGCTTCGGGGACCAGCAGTGGTTGTAGCTCACCCATCGGAGGCTGACATTGTATTTTTGTCCTCAAACACAGGTCACAGGTTTTGACATATTGACCAATATACCTTGACATCTGCAGCCACCAGTATGTCCTTGCCACCAACTCTAATGTCTTCCAACAACCAGCATGGCCTCCAATCCTAGAATTGTGATGTTGAGAAACAGTTCACCTTCCCAGCTTGGGGTCCAGGGGAACATATATCTTGCCTCTGAACATCAGTAGCCCCTTGGACTCTGACCACTCTGCTGATCATACCAACCTCCACTTGCTCTTCTTCAACTCCTCCACTGCCTTTGCTACGGCCTCCTCCTTCTCTCCTGTAACCAATACCTTCCATATCTCCCTTAACACATCTCATTCCTTGCCCTCTGCCTGGATACCCTCCAAGGCCCCAATGACAAACAGTTCTGGGGGCAGTAAGGTGATGTTTTGGTTGTCCTCAGAGCCAGAACTGTGATCCTCTCACCTTGACAAGGCATCCACTTTACCCATGGACTTGCCTGGTTTATGATGTAGTGTGAAGTCAAACCTTGACAAGAATAGTGACCATCTGGCTTGTTGTCAATTCAACTTTTTTGTGGTCATAAAGTACTGTAGATTTCAGTGATCTGTCCAGACCTCAAATTTATGGTGGGCTCCTTCGAGGATGTGTCACTATTCATCCAAGGCCCTGATAATGGCTAGCATCTCCTTGTCATGTATTTCATAATTATGTTCCACTGGGCTTAGACTCTTGGAAAGGAATGTGACCAGGTGCCATTTATTGTCCTCTTTGGATAGCTGAGACAAGGTGGCACCTGTTGCATAGTCAGAGGAGTCTGCTTCAACCTGGTAGGGGCCTGAGTCACTTGGCAGTATGAGTACAGGGGCTGAGGTCACCAATTCCTTCAACTTATTAAAGGCAGCCTGCTCTCTGGCTCCCCACTGCCATGTCAAACCCTTTTTTGTGAGGTTGAACAGGGGATGGGCATGGTGAGAGAAGTCTTTAATGAATTGCCTATAAAAGTTGATAAAACCAATGAATGACTGGAGTCCACATTTATTCTTGGGCTCTGGCCACTTGGTCACTGCAGCTACTTTGACAGGGTCCATCTCTACTTGGCCCTCTGAGATAACCAAACCTAGGTATTCAATGTGTGTTTGTTCAAACTCACATTTCTCTGGTTTGAGGTATAGCTTGTTCTCTCAGAGTCGTTGAAGGACCAGTTTTGTGCTCTGACGGTGCTCTTCAATAGTCTTGGTGAATATTAGGATGTCATCAATGTATATGCATACCACACCTTCTAAGATGAGGTCTCAAAAATATCATTCATCATAGTTTGAAAGGTTGCTGGGCTGTTACACAGGCCAAAGAACATGGCCAATGGCTCAAAAAGCCCCTATTAGTTCAGAATGTAGCTTCCACTTGTTGCCTTGCTGCAGATGCACATTGTTGTAGCCCCACCTCACATTCAGTTTGGTGAAATATCAGGCTCCTTGAAGTTGGTTGACATGTTTGGAGATCAAGGGAGTTGGATACCGGTTCTTAATTGTCATTGCATTGAGGGTCCTATAGTCTTGAACTAACCATAGGGACCCATCCTTCTTCTTAATGAAAAACACTGGTGATGCCATGGGTGACTTTGAAGGCCTGATGCATCCTGAGTTGAGATTTTCAAGTAGGAACTCATTATAATGGTTGATATCTTATATCGTGCTGTACTAACTGAACTCAGGTTTCTTATTGAGTATATATGTAGTACAATGTTGTGAAGTAAAGGTATATGCCAGCACCTAATGCACCAACATACTATTATGTGTTGTTGTGGACACTTATGGTGTCCACACTATTATTACATAGTAAATATATATATACATAATTATAATATATACATAATATTACAATATTACAATTGTTACATCCTCCCTGGCTGACTGCTACTAGCAGTTACTTATATAGATCACCTAATTCATGTCCTAAATTCATAGCACTCTCATCTGGGAGAGTGTGTTTAGCACCAGTATTAGTGGCTGCACTCATTTCAACATCAGGGGTACCGCAGGGCAGTTCCTCTGCATAAGGAAGTACAACCTCATGTGATTGGTTGTACTGATCTAAGTCCGCATCCAACCAGTTGTGACTAGACTCTCCAGTCTTAGCTGGTTGTCATGAGTGAATGTTAAAATGTGACTGGATTGAACCAGTCACAGGTCTCTTGCCCTTATTCAGGGCAGGAATGCATTGATTTAGCTGCATATATGCAGTGCGTTCCATTCCAGCAGTGCTACAAGGCGACTTATCCTCATCCCTTTCCATGTAAGGGATGATATGTTCATAAATCTGTTCCTTAGATAAAGAACAGCATTTGAGGATCAGTGTCAAGAACTCTGGTCCAGTGGGTAATTTCACAGGTGCTGCACCCTGTGCATTGTCCTTCCACCCCTTCCTTATATAGGAACCAACCCTTATAGGGGTTGATCTGTCCATTATCCACCTGGTTTGATGGTGGTTTGGAATGAGTGAATTTGTTTCAAATCCACTAAAAGCCATCTCAAAATCAAGGTGACTGCCAAACACAGCTCTCATTTGGTGCATGAAAGCTTGGTGGGAGATGTCAGTGATTATCTTGGATAACCATGCTGTGATGTCTATCCTCTTTGAGGATATAGCCTTCAGGGTTGTCCCTAACTGCATTAGGGACACCCATTGGGTTGGTGTGCCAACCCACCAGCATCTGCCACATATGGAGCAACCAGTGATTTGGTCACTCATCAGGCTTCAAGACTCTGTTCCTGAAGCTCGAGTTCTCGTCTAATTTATGAGAACACTTCCTTGAGTAAGTCACCTTTTCAAGACTTGCTAACGGGTGAGGAACAATGTCTGAGGAATAGGCGTCAATGGGAGAAGTGACTGTTAATGATCAGTCAATTGTTAGTTTTGTAGTCTGGAAACTTGCAATTTGAGTTTCCATGATTTTTATTTTGTTGAGGGAATCATTGATCTCCTCTTGAAGTCAATAGTTAGCTGACCTTTTTTCAAATAGTTCTTTTTCAAGAGTGTTGTGTTCTTCACCAACTTCGGTGATATATGTCCCAATTTTGGGCCACACATCTTGGATGCAGTCTATAATCTCATCCCTAGGGAATAAGAATTTTGAGGAACATTGTTCAATGTCCTCTAACAGGTGCTCTAAATAGGTTGAGCACTGCTCATACCCTTTCAGGTGGTAGACAAAGCAGGCACTGGGCATGGTGCCTACCATTACACAAAGTCCGTCACATTTAGCTTGTTGATTGCAAAAATGCGATAGCAGGTCAGCAGTGTTATTGCTGCTTGATGCAGGGCTCATGTCTGAGTCCTGGGTTTATGGTAGTGATGGCGTCACTACCTGTGTGCTGGTTTTGTCTAAGTTGTAGACACCTGTTACATCCTGGTATCTGGATGTAAACTCAGACTCCGGATTTAATAGAATGAAGTAAGTAATTCAGAGTCCAGATGATATGAACTGAAAGGACTTGGCTTCAACTTATATGTTGTGCCCCTAGTCATATGTGTTGTCCTTATTTCAAATGATGTTGAAACAAACAGAGGTTCGGGATCTGACAGTTGTCACAGACAAGTTGATATAAGAAAAACTCAGAGACCGAGTATAGTGGAATGGAAAGAGAACAGACAGACAGAGGTCGATGGAGTTAACAGAATAACAAAGTTGATTTCTGACTACTGAACCCAGATACATACACGGCTATTTATACTAAAATGGAGCCCGGAGAATATAAGGAATAATAGTCAGGGTCACAGAGATGAAAACCGATAAGAAATAAAAGAGCAAATGTGATTGGCTGGCAATAGTGATAAGCGGAGACCAATGAGAATATAATGTAAATATCATGTGGAACATAAACATGTGAAAACATAAGTGATGCTTGGCATTGATGAAAACTAAGTGTGATAAGAAAAAGCAGAGGTCCGAAGATAAGGAACGACTGAGTGAAGTATAAGTAAAAACGGAGATTCGAAGATAATAGAATATAAACGAAAATCACAAACTATAAAGAAATCAAAGATGAATAATATGATGGAGGTCTGATATGAAAATAATATCATATAAAACAAAATCAGGATCAGGTCTTGATAGTAGCTCCTTCTCAATGTCCGAACCCATGAGGACATTCAGGGCATTCAGGATGTTCTTGAAACACTTCTTCTTAGCCGAGGTTCACCTGGGAAAATAAATTTTCACTAGGTATATCAATGGGTCCCATCAAATTTCTGGGACTTAGTGTTTTGAACCCCAACCGTCACCATCCTGCCCCTATCCAACAAATTCATGTCCTCCACTATGTCCTCCTCCAAGTCTACTACGGCCACCACCATCCTCTATAAAAAATCGAAGGATGTTCCTCGCCTCCCTCTGGTGGAATTGTCAGATGTCCGAAAACCATTAAAAGGCTTCAAGGCGGTACCTGAATTTACAGGGAGGTGGGACCCGACGAGGAACGACGATTGGGCGGATTATGAGCAGGCAGAGCGTGACACAATGATCAAGGGATATTGGTGGGCATATGACAAGGAGCACGATGAATTGGAGAATCACTACTTGGCGTTAGTGAGGAAGGAGGCAGAGGCAGAGAGCAAGCGGAAGTCCGAAGAAGAGAAGAAGAAGAAAAGTAAGCCTGCGACACCTATTGCTTCGGGATCTAGGAAGAGTAAAGGCAAGGGTAAAGCAGTGGAAGAGGTGAGTAATAAAGGAATTGAAGTATAAACATGTACTGATAACAATTAGGTTGATGATTCGGAGTTTGAGGGTGACACAGAGTTCCAGGAGACTTGCATTGGTTGCAAGCTGGGGAAAGTCAAATGCATCTTCACGCATGCAACCAATGGCAAGAAGGTGGCTTGCGATAGGTGTGTCCAATGCAAGACCAATTGTACATATCAGAGTCCGCAGGATCACACTGTACAGGTAATGCTAACAAAGATTAGCAAATCCCTGGTCAACCTGGATGTCGAAGTGGGCAACCAAAACCACCTGGAAGCTGAGGGCTCGTATCACCGATACCAGCTGCAAATGTTCAACGGACTCCGGGGTTCCCTTGACCAACTGATGAAGGCAGATGAGCGTGAGCTCAGGCTCCGAACTCTTGTGCACCAACTTCAAGATGAGTCGTTGGTGTCTGAAGATTTGCAAGATGGAGTATTCAATGCCCGTTCCAGGATCATTGACAGGTATAACAAGATTGCCCTGACATGTGGAGCCCAAATGAAGCAAATTGTGGCCCGATATAAACTTGGAAAGTCTTTTGTTCCAAAGGTCATGCTCCTGGACCAGTACGGTGAGGTAGTATTTGAGGAAGATGTGGGGCCCGGGATGAAGAGAATGAGGGATGAGAATGAAGTGGGGTTCGGTCCCAGCAAGAGGGCTAGGTTTGCCGAAAAACCGGGGTCCAGAGTAAAGGAAGTGGAAAAGGTGGTTGAAAAGGAAGTGGGGCCTGACCCAGTACCCATGGAGATTGATAAGGGTACAGGAAAAGGAAAGGAAACGGAGCCCAAAGATGTAGAAGAGGATATAATGAAGGAGTAAAAGCGGTATCCGAATGTAACATAGAATAGAAAATGTAACTTGTAGCTTAATTGTAAACATATAATGCATCCAAAACTAAAGTGTGAAAAATAAGAAGACTAAAAATAACATAAAAAAATGGGATCCAAGAAATAACAAAGTGAATATTGAAAATATAAGACTGAAATTGAGACGAATGAATGAAAACTTGAAAATGTTATGAAAGAAATTGAAAAACATCATGAAAATGAAGTAGTGAACCATGGTGGGGTCCATGATCGGAGTCCAATCATATCTTGGAAAGAGGTCCTGGCTTATTTGGATATCTGCGATGAAATTCTTTAAGGAGGTCCGGTGCATTGAGTTCAGTAGCTAGTACCCAATCAGTATCTTGTCCTGTACCCTCATAGCCCATCCATTTGATGAGGTATTGAAGTTTACATTTACGTCGTCTATCTATCTTAGAATCAAGAATAGAATCGAGTTCATAATTTTCTTCATTGTCAATCATGACAGGATCAGGGGCTGGTGGTGTACAATCTTCAAACTGATTAATAGTAGCGGGCTCCAGCATTGAAATGTGAAACACAGGGTGCACCATCTTGTAAGCATCTGGAAGCCGAAGTGTATACGAGAGCGAACCATGCTGGGCAAGAACCTCAAAAGGTCCTAGGTACTTTTCAGCAAGTTTCTTTGATGGTCTCATTGTCTGAAAGTATTGAGCTTTGACAAAAACATAGTCGCCAATAGAAATATCGGGACCCGATAGCCTGCATCGGTCAGCAGGGCCCTGATAGTGCTCTTGAGCTTCCTTCATACTAGTCTTGAGATATTGATGTAATTCATCAAGGTTAATAACATATTCACAAGCTCAAGCTGAAGCCAGATCGTGCTCCAAATGAATAGTAATATTAGGATGATAACCTTTGTTAGCAAAGAACGAAGATATGTTGGTAGTAGCATTAGGAGCGTTATTGTATGCAAACTCAGCTAATGGTAGTAACTCCGACCAGTTGTCTTGTTGATAGTTGCAATATATACAGAGATATTGCTCCAAGGTTTGGTTAACATGTTCAGTTTGTCCATCGCCCTCTGGATGATACCCAGATGTGAAATGCAAACACATGTCAAGGGCTTGTCCTAGGGACCTAAAGAAATGAGAGACAAACTCGGAGCCCCTGTCAGATGTGACATGAGATGGAACTCCGTGTTTTGAGAAAATGTGCATAATGAATAGACTCGCCAATTGAGCAGAAGTAATGTTGACTGTAGTAGGTATGAATATACTCTGCTTGGATAACCTGTCAGTGACTACAAGGATTGAGTTGTAGCCATCGGAGTCCAGTAATTGTTCAATGAAGTCCATTGATATGGAATTCCAAGGGAGCTCTGGTACAGGTAATTGCCTAAGGAAACTGTATGGCTTATGTTGTTGTGACTTTGACCGCATACAAGTAACACAGGACTTGCAAAATTCCTGGACAAAGGATCAGAGTCCGGGCCAGACATAGTCTCATTGAATGAGTTTGATAGTCTTGTTCTGCCTGAAGTGTTCAGAGAGAATGTGGTCATGCTTGTACTGCAAGACCTTGAGTCAGAGTCCGTCAACATCTGGGACATAGATTCTGTTATCTAGGTGTAGGAGTCCATCATCACCTAGTTTCCATCTTGAGTCAGTTCCATCATTGAGGTGTATTAACGCAACAGAGTCTGAATGTAGTGTGTCTTTGATATCGTTGTGAAGTTTGTGAACATCCACAACAACGGAGCTCCGGAGAGCAGGAACAATAAGGGATGTAGCTCTAAGGGAGACCATCAGCTGATCCTGAGTAAAGATCGGCCTAAAGTTCTGGGGATTAATGCTGGCATAATCGTTACCCCCCTCTTTTAGGTAGACATCCCATCGTCTAGTTAGTGTGTCTGGATTAGCCCCAAGGTGTCTGGGGCAAAAACGTATCACCATATTGAATTGAGATAAGAATTCGGACCACCGAGCTTGACAACAAGTAAGTAATTTTGTAGTCACAAAATACTCCAAATTCTTATGATCAGTGACAACGTCAACTGCGGGGACTGCACCTTCTAGGTAATGACACCATTTCTTGAAAGCCTCAAAAATGACTAACAATTCTTTATCATGGATGTCATAATTGCATTCAGCTTGATTGAACATTTGTGAGTGAAATGCAATAGGATGAAGTTCACCATCTATCCAAAGAGATAGAATGGTTGCTAATGCATAATCTGAAGTGTCAGTCTCCACCACTATAGGCACATTGGGTACCCAATGGGTGAGAACAGGGGCTGACATTGTTTTGGAACCATTCAAAGATAGTGGTGTTTACTTATATAAATACAAAAGATAAAAGATAAAAGATGAATTGATTGAAAGGTTAAAGGTCTTAAAGACTACTCTTACAGTAACTAAATACACTTAGTACTTAATCTAAGTTAATTCAGATATGTAGACTATATAAAGAGTAAAGATATAAAGACTTGAATGGTTAAGAGGGGTTATAGTTAAAGGGTGAGGAGAAGTTACTTACTTACTGGTAAAGGGTGAGGACACTTCAACTCACCTGCTCCTGGCAACTAAGGAGCTTTACTTCCTATTGAGGAAGGTATCAATCACAGTATGAGGGTAAAATTTGTGTTATTTTTTAACTAATAAGATACAACCCTCTTTTATACATGTTTTTGGATTTTAAGGTGTACCCTAAAGTACACTTATTTTTAGAATACCAGGAAATTGGAGAATAAGGCTTTAAATAAGGGAAGAGAGGAGAAGGAAAAGGGGTAGAGCATAGCATGATGCAATGTGGACAGAAGTGGACACATTGCCTCAAAAGGGAAAGACATAATGTACAGTGATAATACAGAGAAAATGAACACTTAAAACAGAATAGATAAATAATTTGAAGGCAAAGTGTGGTGGAAAAAGATACTGACTAGAGAATTTACAATTCCCACACAGACATGAAGGCCTGTTTGATTGAGTCAAATGCAACTCAACATTCTTCAGTAAAGGACCATAAGGCACCTTTTTTGGTAAGACATGTCAAGGGGACTGTTAGGTCAGAATAATTGTATATGAAGCATCTATAGAAATTAGCAAAACCAAGGAAAGATTGAATATCCTTGACCTTGTGAGGCTCCGGCCATTCCAATATAGTTTTGACCTTGTCGGGTGACATTTGGAGTCCGTGTTCAGATATAATATAACCTAAGAACTCAACTTCACTTTTATGAAACTCACATTTATCATGATGAGCATATAGTCCATTAGCACGAAGTTGACGAAGCACCTCTTTGACATGTTTTCGGTGTTCATCCAGGTTATCTGAATAGATTAGTATATCGTCCAAATAAGCCAGTACAGAGACATCCAATAGATCATTGAAGATATCATTAATAAATCTTTGGAAGGAGGCTGATGCATTAGTTAAACCAAAAGGCTTTACTAACCACTCGAAGGAGCCATAGCGAGTTCAGAAAGCGGTTATGTATTCATCACCTTCAGCAATGCATACAAGGTGGTAAGTGTGTCGGAGGTCAATTTTGGAATAGATCCTAGATCATTTTGGAGTGTCCAATAGGTCAGTTATAAGGGGTAACAGATACCGATCCTTTTTAGTGACTCTATTGAGACCCCTGATGTCTACACATAACCTCAGGGACCCGTCCTTCTTGTGTACAAAAAGAATTGGAGCACCATGCAGAGACCGAGTAGGTCTAATATAACCCATATGAAGATGTTCATCTGAGAACTCTCAGAGAGTGATAAGCTCAGTTGCGGAGAGCGAATATATGGGGCCCAGAGGTACAGTGGCACCTGTAAGGGCAACCCTATCCTCAGATGGACATCACACCTGATCTGATAGAGGAAATCCAAAGTATATAAGCAACCCATAACCTAAATACAAAGGACACACACCTGATAGAGGAAATCCAAAGATAAAAGTCTAAGGAAACCCCCATCAGGTGGCCACATCTCCATATGCCAGCAGATTTAAACTCAGCTCAACTCTCCCAGGCTCCCTGACCAATAGCACCTACAATGCCCATGAGACAACTATCTACCAAATAATGTCAAATGAGAACATATAGGAAAATAGAGAAAAATAGGAAACATAGGAAAGTGAAAGAAGATAATGAGAAGCTCTGGTGATATCATTGAATAATGGCAATATAGTGTCCTCAAATATAAAGGGGGGAGATAATAAAATATAAATAAAATAAAGGAGAGATTAGAAGCAAAGTAATGACATGATAGAAACATAACTGAACATCACCAGGATGAATAGGAAAAGCAATCAAAGGAATAGGAATCCAACAGAAGTAGATCTTCCAAGAACAATAAGGAAGATGACTGAGGAGGAGTGCCAGGAAGGAAATGACTGGAGGATAGGAATATATCTAGGTCTGGATATGATCCAAGGTAGTATCCATCATCAAGGTAGGCTGCCATACTAGATCCAAGAACTGGGATCTCATAGGATGAATGCCAGGAAATGAGATGAGGGGGAGATAATATGTGAAAATGAAAATATAATCAGGGGAAACAGAGAAACAGAGGTTGTCCCCTGACAGCACCATCCTCAAGATTAATCTTGAGGTCATAAGGTCTATGAGGAGCTAGAGTATCAGTGCTTGACTTTGAAAAGACGTCAGCATATTCATGATATTCTTTGGACACACCGTTTAATACTTCGGGGTCCGGATTTATAGTCATTGCTCTTGCCCAGAGTTCTGGATCTTCAAGGTTAATGGTAAAGCATTGTGAACCTTCCATTTTCGCTGCCCACATATATGCAGCAGCATTGACAAAAGATATTAAAGGCTTGACAGGAGTTGCCAGTGCCGAGGCCATTGATTCAGGAGTAGGTGTTGCAGAGTCTGCAGATGCAGAGGTTGATGAAGATTGTCCAAGAGGTTGCTTAAACGAGACGGATGCCACGTGAACATTAGATGAGGCCTTTGACAACCCAATAATCGGAGTCTGGAACGAGATACTGCCCAACACCCAATCAGTCAACGGATTGTAGTGGGTGAGCCAGTTGTGTCCCAAGACAGCGACGCATGAGGAGTCCAGAGTAGTAACATAGAACGTCATAGACATAGTTTCCCCAGAGGGAAATGTAATTTTGAGGTCTGTAGCTTCTGTAATAACAGAGTTAATTGAACCATCGAACAAGGATAATGGAAGAGGGTTAATAGAATAAGTAGGAATAGAATGGGCCTTTACAAATTTTGATTCAACAAAACAATGTGAGGAGCCCGAATCAACAAGAGTATATACAGGAGCTGAAATGGATTCAAAAGAGAGCATAAGTGTGAGAGAATTGTTATTTGAAAGAGCAGAAGCATTGAGTCTAAGGGTTATAACTGGACGGATGTGGGGATCAACACAGTCCGACCGCCCGGAGTCCGACAGACTGGTCACTAGTTTTTCGACCCAGATGCGGAGTCCTTGGCCTTAGCCTTGTCATCCGTATTGGGCTTCTCCTCAGTGTTGGAGGCACGCGCTTTAGCTGCAGGATGATTGGTATTGGAACTGGAGCCCGAAGCTTGGCTGTTCCACCTAGCTTTGTTACAATCTTTTGCAACATGGCCTTTAAGTCCACAAACAATACATAGACCTGCATCAATGTGGCGCTTACGCTCAGTGTCTGTGAGTCGACCATCAGGTCCCAAGTGAGTGTTTTGTGGAACACTGGTATTGGTGACTGTGACAGTGGTAGTCTTACTCTTTGAATTATTCGGAGTCCAAGACTTGTTGTTGTTACTCTTAGAGCCACTACTATTAGCAGTATTGGTAGAGCTAGACGTATTTGTGGTTGTCGGACCCCGACAAGCCTTTCATCTACTCTCTTCATGACATGATTGCCAATAACATTGGTCAATTTGTAATACAACTTGACGAAGCGACTCATAAGTCTTGGGTTTTGGAAAGATCTTGGCAAGATCATCCAGAATACAATTGGGGAGCACATTTTTTACCATATGGTAATACCCCCTATCGTTGAATTTTGTTCTTGCCTTATACTTGGCAAAGGAAATGAAGTACTTGGTCACATGATGGTTAGAGCCCATCTTGAGGTCTTCCAAGTCTTCCTCAGCATCCTCCTTGGTGTCCACAGGCCCAAAATTGTCCTTGAGCTCGTAAACAAACTCCTCCCAATGTAATAGGAATAGAGGAGTCTCTTCCTGAGAAGGATAGTTAGCCATTACAGCTGGTTCAAAGTTTTCGAGGGTGGTGCCCTGAAGGAAAGAGAGAGCATAATAGATTTTAGATCTATTACTCTTAAATGTTCTTGGCTTTGATTTAAACATCAGTGCACATTGGAACAAAAAAGATTGAAGCTTCTCTGGATTAGACTCATCAAAAGTGTCCAGGTTCTGAAGCTTGGTACCCTTCTTGACTCTGTCTTCGCCAGAGTCAGTGTCACTATTGGAGTCCAAACGACGACGACGGTGTCAACACTTCCTGCGTCTTCTTCTTCGTCTACCATTGCCACTAGAACTTGGGTCAGAATCATCACCCCAATCATCGCTGTCCGAATCCTTAGGTTTCTTCTTGCAGGATTTCTTCTTCCTAGGTTTGTCGGGTTCTGATGGAGGGTTGTCACTGCTAGGATCACTATCATTCAGGTCCCTCATAAGGTCACGTGCTGGTTCTGCATGTTGTTTACCTTTATTGCATGAAGGACCTGGTATTGGCATCAGAGTCCGAGATGGAAGTTGCTTGTTGTTATCAAGTTCTTCTTGAATACATTCTTCTTCGCTCAGGCTGACTTCTCGAATTTTGGCCATTGAGATAGCTGAAGATATTGTTGGTACATCTGATCGTGAAGTCTGTTTCTTGCGAGGTTCTTTGTCCAAAGGTTCAACTAGTTTGCCTCTTGACTTCTCGTAACGTTCTCTGCGATCCTTAGCTGTTTCTTTGGGTGGAGGTGTGGTGGAGTACCGAAAAGGAATATGTTTTCCTGACATATGACTAGAATTGAGTCAGAAATACTGTTACGTCCTGGTATCTGGATGTAAACTCGGAGTTCGGATTTAATAGAACAAAGTAAGTAATTCAGAGTTCGGATGATATGAACTGAAAGGACTTGGCTTCAACTTATATGTTGCGCCCCTAGTCATATGCGTTGTCCTTATTTCAAATGATGTTGAAACAAACAGAGGTTTGGGATCCGACAGTTGTCACAGACAAGTTGATATAAGAAAAACTCGGAGACCGAGTATAGTGGAATGGAAAGAGAACAGACAGACAGAGGTTGATGGAGTTAACAGAATAACGAAGTTGATTTCTGACTACTGAACCCAAATACATATGCAGCTATTTATACTAAAATGGAGTCCAGAAAATATAAGAAATAATAGTCAGGGTCATGGAGATGAAAACTGATAAGAAATAAAAGAGTGAATGTGATTGGCTGGCAATAGTGATAAGCGGAGACTGATGAGAATATAACGTAAAAGTCATGTGGAACATAAACACGTGAAAACATAAGCGATGCTTGGCATCAATGAAAACTAAGCGTGATAAGAAAAAGTGGAGGTCCAAAGATAAGGAATGACTGAGTGAAGTATAAGTAAAAACGGAGATCCAAAGATAATAGAATATAAACGAAAATCACAAACTATAAAGAAATCAAAGATGAATAATATGATGGAGGTCTGATATGAAAATAATATCATATAAAACAAAATCGGGATCAGGTCTTGATAACACCAGGCATGAGACTGGCTGCACTGATCACATCAGTGATCTTGAGGAACCACGTTCCTCTGATTAAAATAATTATAGTTTAATCTTATCTCTGGTGGCTCATATGATGAGTTGGTCTATTGTTAACAATATGTTAATAAGTGTGCATATATGTGCATATATGCATGATAATACCTCATTCTTGGGGTATTATAACTTCTTCTTATTACTATAAAGAATAGGCATGGTGCTTAAGCTCCATGCTGCTCTAGATATAGTCATAGAGCTGCATATATATGAATATTAATTCCTATTTTTGGAGAAATTTGTTGTTCTACTTTCTAATTTAGGAAGATCACATGGGCGCTTAACACCCCTCAGCTCTAGATATCTATCTAGAGCTTCTAATTCCTTTACACCTGAGAGAGGCTCCTAGGTGATGTCTCCTAGAGTCCATTGGACTCTGAATTGTAACCCTTTATTGGTCCATTCATGACCAATGATCTCATTGATGAACCATTCTTGTTTGTCATCCTTACCAAAGTCATAGAAGGCTTTGGTTTCACAGTTCAGAAACCGAATATCATTATTAGGTATATATGGCCTAATAAGACTGTTATGAAAGGTCATGTGTATCTTTCTAGCTTTGAGCTCCTCAGGAAGTTCAAGTACAACATTGGAGCTCTCATTTCAAGCTTCTAGGACTTTATAAGGTCCTATAAACTTTGGTAGAAGTTTACGAGCCTGACCTTTTAACAGGTTCAGGTTCTTGGTACTTAAATATACCAAATCACCAGGGGAATATTCTTCTCCTGGTCTCCTTCTCTTGTTCGCATTAACTGTTTGTTTAATGTGACATGCTATAATGGCATTAAGGCTGCACACGGGTGCCACCCACAGGTATTCCCACACTTTGATCCTGTTATGGACAGTTCATTTTCCATCTGAAAAATGTGATATGGGCACCATTGGAGTGCAAATTTCGAGTTCTTCCAATTTCAAACAAAAAATTAATATTCTAAGGATCCCCTTTGACTCAGGAAGTGCCCATAATATTAATATTTTTAGTGGAATTGAAAGAGCTTCAAAAACCCTCTCTGTCAGTATTTTTTTCATATTTTTCAGAGGAAGTTTGCACCTGCTATTTAAGGAACTTCACTGTGGGATTACCCATGGGTGATACCTGTGTGCAGCCTTAAATGGCATCATGTGTAGCCATTATATTCCATTTTGCTTGTTCAGCAAATTATTTAATACCTTTATATTTGGTATTAAAGTCAATGGGCAGATTTATATGCAGCATATATCCATATATAATTTCAAAGGGAGCATATCCTCACTAGTACTACTGTTTATAGTGAATTCCACCATTGGACAATGTTCTGCCAAATCCTGCTGATCATTAGCAACTACTGTTCTTAGTATTTGCCCAATAGGACAATTGGCTTGTTCCGTCACTCCATTGGTTTGAGAATGGAATGAAGTAGACATTAATACTTTACTATCTATTAATTGCTGTAATTCACTCCAAAATATCAAGGTGAATTTAGAGTCATGATCAGTTACAATTGACACTGGTAATCCATGTAATCAGACTACTTCCTTCAAATACAACCAAGCTCCTCCTCTGGCTGTAACATGTACATTTGTTGGGATTAAATGTACTTGTGATGAAAATCTATCAATGATTACCATTAAGTAATTATACTTTTCATCGCTAATGTAAGGGGACAACCTCATTTTCCCCTAATTATTCCCCATTTTTCATTGTTCTCCTATTGCCACTTCACTTTCTTAATCCCTTTCTTACTATATTCAGCTCTTTAGATGAGGTGCTGCTCCCTTGATGACTATTGTCAGGCACAGATGAATATCCTCCTTCATTCTCCTTCACAGTTCCTTTGCATTCCAGTTCCTGTTTTATCCCTTCCCTTCCTCCTCACCTTGTATGATTATCAGGACTCCTCTTCATATTGAGTATGGGTGACTATATTTCCTCTATTGATAGCACCCCTCTCCTTTATTGTCATTTAAGTCTCAGTACCTTTCCCCTGTTTTTTCAGTTATCTTCCTAGTTCCTTGGAAGATTACTCCCTTCATTGATCTCACTCCTTATTGATTGCTTTGCTTGTTCATCCTAGTGATGTTTATCCTTCTTCCTTCATTCTAGTCTCTCTTTTATTTTATTATGATTTTATTACATTTATTCCTTTATATTTGAGGACAATCTTCAGTCATTATTTGTTGATATCATTTGATTCTCATGGTTCATTCATTATTCTCCTTCACTATCATATGCATCCTATTTTTCTCTATTTTTCTATATTTTCTCCTTTGACATTATTTGGTGGTTTCAGGCCTTATTGTTGTTTTAGAGATTATTGGTTATGGGTGCTTGTAGGTGTAGGAGCTGATTTTGAATCTGTTGACATATGGTGATGTGGCATCTGATAGAGGTTTCCTTAGACTTTCATCTTTGGATTTCCTCTATCAGGTATGTCTCCTCTTGTATTTAGGATGTGTAGTTGTTTATATACTTTGGATTTCCTCTATCAGGCCCTGGGCTTGTGTGTATGCCCAGCTCCTTAGAGTTGCCCTTACAATTAATTCTATCCTCTGGAAGGGGACCAACAAAATCAATACCTATCAAGATCTGAGGTCCATTAGGTATTGGAAGGCTATGTAGTAGACCTACTGGTCTATGATTTTCAGTCTTGGCTGTTTGACACTAGCCACATGACTGACAGACTGACTCAATGTTATTTGCCATACTGGTCCACCAGTATGATCTATGAATATACTTCACAGTTTTATAGGCTCCAAAATGTCCTATAATTTTATGTGTCTGGTCAATTATAATTTCAACCAGTCTCCTCCTCCTTAGAAAAGCATCCTCCAGGATGCAGAGAACATCTCTACCAAGTTGATTTTTGATAAATAACAGTTTGTCCAACATGGCAAATTGCTTATGCACAGAGATGTCTGCAACAACTTTGGATAACAAGTTGTCATTAGTATAGTTATTTCTAACTATATCAGTGAAAGAATTATCTCCTTCAATGTGTTGATGCAAATTAACTTTGTCAGCACCAGAATTGAAAACGAGTATATCGTCTTCATTGTTAAGATCAATTTGTTCACCCTCTGGCGACACTAATTGATCCACTTCCTCTTATCTAGGCTCAGGTTGTTCCCTGAGTCTTTTGGTATGTCACAGCAGGAGAGACTCGAACTTCTCTATTTGCTGTTACCTCAACATACCAGTCAACTGGCAGAGTATCTCTGTCAGGGTCAAGTCTCACATTGATATTGATGTATTCCCATTCCAGATGAATTTTCATCTGGAAGGTCATTCTTAAAATAGCAAGACAGACAATCTGCTACTATATTTAAGACACCTGCAACATGAATAGGTTCATAATTGAATCTACTGATGAAATCCCACCAGCAAGCTTGTTGAGCTGTGAGGGTTTCTTCAGTCTTAAAGAATGTAAAACTCTTATGGTCTGTAACTAGAAAGAATTTTCTTCCTAGTAGTTTGTCTTGCCATTTGGCAAGTGCTTCAAGCACAGAAAGGGCTTCATGTTCATGAATCTGATAATTCTGCTGTGCTGAGGTGAATTTCCTTAATAGAAATCCAGCAGGATGACAAGTATTCCACTCTTTTCCTTGTCTGATATATCCTCCAACACTGAAGTTGGATCCATCAATCACCACCTATATACTGTATCTAGTGGTGAGTTCCAATCAAGCACTTTTAATATCAGGTGCTTGGTTGCCATGTGCTTTATACAATTAAAGCACTTATCCAGAAATGGAGTCCATTCAAATGTATGGTTATTTCTGTTTATACCAGTCAATGGGCTGGTATATGCTGAAATATCTGGTAAAAACAATGCCAGATAATTGCATAATCCTACAAATTGCAGGATTTCATTATAGCTTCTTGGTGTGCACCAGTTATGAATACAATACAGCTTATCTGTATCAGCATGAATACCTTGGTCATCAATAACATGTCCAAGAAAATCCATCCTTTCTGAGTACAATTTCACCTTAGTTTTACTCAAGTATAAATGATTTGTACATAATAATGTGAACACTTGATTTAAGTGTTCTTTATGTTCTTCTATCAACATTGAGAACACAAATATATCATCCAAGTATACATGGATGAATTGACCCACTTGTTTGATAAATATCATAGTCATCAAATGCTGAAATGTAGATGGAGCATTACACTCACCCATCTGCATCACCAGACTTTCATAAGTCCTGAAAATTGTAAAGAATGCAGACTTGTTTACATCTTTATCTACAATGTGTATCTGCTCATACACTTCAGTTAGATCAATCTTTGATCTAACCTGAGACCTGGCCACATCATTATGAATCATTTCTTGGTCAGGAAAAGGAGTAACATCCTTTACTGTGCTTTCATTTTGTAAATGTTTATCAAACACAGTCCTCAGTTTGCCTGTCTTTTTAGGAAGACAGAGCATGGGTACAGCCTGTTGTGTTGATCTCTGTCACCACCATCTGGCTGTAACATAGTGGTTGATTTTATCAATCAATTGTTCCTTAAGTGATTCAGGACATTGAAGAATCCTATATCGAATCACCTTCAATGAATCAATCAGTTTGATATCATGATTTATCTCCCTAAATGGAGGTAACTCCAAAGAGATATTTCCAAAGATATCTGCATACTTGCTCTGCCATGCTTCTCTCAGAGCAGGAATATCACTTTTATTAAGTGATATTCTAGTCTGAACACCATAACTATGATGTTCTGTTTCCTGACTTCTTTGTTTGCTGCTTCCATAATCTGCAGCAACTGATGGTGAGACTAATGGTCTTATTTGAATAGTCTCACCCTCCTGGCTTCATTTTGAAGTGGAGCCTCTGGCTTTTCCTTTAGCAGACAGGTTTCATCCTCATCTGCTTTGGTTGGGGTAATACTACCAAACCTATAGGGGAAACTAAGTTTACCCAGTTTCACACAGTTATTCTTGAGATCCTATAGAATTTCAAACTGACATAAGAACAGAGTTCCTAATATCACGTCGTAGTAATCAACCTTAGCGATGTCAAAATACTCATCATACTTCTCATTGCCGAGAAGTATTTTGGCAGTAAGTCCATACTGAACAATGGACTTACTTCCCACACAAGCCAATTGCAATATAACTGGCTTCTTCAATTCAAACATTGGAAGTTTGTTGGCTCTCATGAATTCACTTGAAATCATGATCCCTTCACACCCACTGTCTAAAAGGCAGTGGGTCTTTGTTCCAGATATATCCCAAAATATAGATATAGTCTTGTTCTCTTTATCTCTTGTAGATAAAGGTCAAGCTTTCCTTCTGGCTTGATGGTCATAGACAGGCTGTTCCTTTCCTCCTGTCGGCACCACTGCAGAGACTCTCCTATCCATCTCTGCTTCCCGGACTCTAATTCCATAGAGTCTGTGACAATAATTATAGCCTGAGGCTTTAATGACTGCTTTGACCTGTACAACTTCATTGTCAATGGATCTTGTTTCATAGTCATTGTCAAAACGATATTGTTGATCATCCTCTTCAGGTCGATCTTCCCAATCTTGTTGCTCCTCAGGATGAGGAGTGCCTTTGTCAAATTCTTCAATTTGACCTTCATCTTCAAGAATAGTTGCTTCTATTCTTGCTCCTGCACTCTCCTGTCCTTGTGAGGAAAGGGACAATTAGGTTGAAAATGACCTGGTTGGTTGCAGTTATAGCAGACAACAGTATTGTTTGCTTTCGTAGCAGTCCTAATAGGATGGCTTTGGGTGGCTTTGTTTATGATATTACCCAATTTCACTGGGTTTTTGCCATATGTGGGATTGACTCTCACATCCCCCCCCCTGTCAACAATGATTGAGTTGTCTGATGGTTCTGAACTGTATTATTTCCAGATTTATGCTGTTTGGATGATCCAGCATTTTGATCTGTACTACTCCTATTTGGAGTAGTTGTATGTTGAACACAACTGTGTTCCGCAATTGCAGCTTTCTGTAAATAAGAGCTGCATTGGTTACTATTATAACCAGATGTATAATGCTTTGAATTATCAAGTGTTACTGCTTCATCAATAAGTTTATCAATACTACTGAACTCAGGGGTAAAGCCTTTCTTGAGAACTTGTTCTCATATGTCAGGCTTTAGTGCACTCATGAATATTCTCCTATGAGTACACATCTGGCAATTCAATCATTTGCTTTGCCAGCTTTGACAACTCCTGATGGAGTTGTTGCACAGTCATTGAACCTTGCGTGATGTTGTCATAATTGACAGCAACTTTGTTCAGTGACAATGTCAGCATGAACCACTTTTGAAGTCCCACTATTATGGATTCCAAGTCACAGTGTTTGATATCTTGATCAAACTGCTCTACCTGCCAGTAGAACCATTCTTGGGTCTCATCAGCTAAACACTGACCCAAGAATTGTAATTGGACCTTTCCTGCTTGAGGTCCAAGCAGGTTGTACAGTGACATGTATTGCAGTACACTTGCAAGCCAACTCTCAAATTTCTCAAGGTTGCACTCACCACTGAAAGTGGGAGGATTCCCCATCTTAACACTGGCTTTAACCAAAAAAGACTTTTCTGGCTTGCTTCATGTGAGGCATATTGAACTGCTTGCCTCACCATCTGCTGAATACCACTGTATCCAGTTGTCCTATTGACTACTGCACCATCTAATTGTGCAGTCATCAACAAAGCAGGTGTACTTTGTCGTGGCAAAGGTGCATCAGCTTCAGGCCTAGCTATATGCACCTCAGGTATAGGATTTACCCCATACTCCCTGGAAGGATTATTTACACTCCCTCCAGTATCTGTCCTGAATCTCACATGTTGTTCAGGCATTAAACCAGCTTCATGCAAATGTGTGTTCTGGTCTAATTGGAAGTGTATAGTATGTGCTTCCCGAGCAGCCTCTGGAAGTGCCTCTTCAGGTGCTTCTTTGTGTACAAAGATATTCACCTTTTCTTCAGCCATCTTGAGTTGCAGCTCAAGGGCTCTGCAGCTACAGCATATGGCTTTATTGCTAAGGTCACTCCAGTACTGGGCATTGGCATCCAGTGCTGTCATAGATTGAGAGACAGTTATTACACTGTCTGCATCAGAATGCAACTTTTCTTTGAGAGTTGCAGAGATCGTTTCTTTGATCTCTTCTCTCAAAGCACTCATATGAATGCTTTGTTTTTCTCCTATTGAGTGCCTAGAATGTTCAATTGATTCAAGAATTCCCTGAATTACTTGAGCAACAGACAGATTATTTCTGTTGTTATTATTAACACTCACTGGCTCACTCCAAGTGTTAATTGGACACACTTCACTTCTGTGTCTCCTATGCGCAGACTCTTGAAAGTTCGTGTGGTTGTCTTCAGTCATGCACACGTCATGTGAGTCACGCATGCACAATTGCTGAGTCACACATTCGTCACGTGTGCCTTGCGCATACACTGTATGCACATCATGGCTGCTTCATGGCTGTGAGTCATCACTCTGCTGACGTGGAGCAGTGCGGGGAATATTCTTTTGAATATTCAATTGTCTAGGTGATGGGTAATTTGTGTCACCTTCAATGCTTCTGTGAGATTGGTGCAATCTTGCACATTAATCCTTACATGTTACAGAAGCTGTGATGTCAGTAGTGCCCTGTGCTACTATTTGCTGAGGGCAGCCTTGGCAGCTGCTTTGTTATGAGTCCGGTTATTTCCAGGCTCAATAGTCTTCCCTGAAGACTTTCGCTTAGGAACTATTAATAGTTCCTTCATCATTGGGGACATCCTATTCATAGATGTCCTGATCTGATTGAACACAGTGTTCAATCACTTGGCAGCCTCCATGGCTTCCAATAAAACATTCTCACCATTTTCTTTGAGATTCATCAACTCTGCATACTCCTTGCAGAGTCTGCCTACTTCACTAGCTCATATAGTGAAGCTACCATCTTCGTTTGCAGTACCTCCTTCATCAGGAGATACATGATCAGATTCTTCAGGGGCTCCACTGAGGTTGTTCTTTGAATCTGGCCTGGAAATTATTCCCCAAGGGGAATCTTGACCCGGACTGGCTGTGCCCAAAGCTTTAGCCACTCACAATAGGTGTAAACTTGGTGCAGAAGTGCCGGCAGCACCTGCCACACTAATGGGGGACTGTACCTGTATGGGTGCAGTTTGGGGACCATGCACTCTTGTGTTCTGGTCACTCAGGTGTTCCTGAGCAAACACCTCAGAGCTCTGTTGGGGGTCAACAGATGTTTAGGGAGGATCTGTCAGCTCCCCCGAGGTGAGTCTTTGAATGGGCTCATCCTCTCCTACAGCTTGCACAGACAGCTCCTCAGCCCTGCTAGCAACTACGATGAGTGCTCATCATAGTCTATATTACTTGTATAACTACAAATAATACAGTTGAGAATAGTTCTTAACCTGTAGTACTTCCATGCACATATGCACATTGAATACCCAAAGTACTACTGCACAATAAATTGTACATTAAATACTCAAACTTTCAGGAGAAAGTTAAAAAAGATAAAATGTTTGATATCTTATATCACGCTGTACTAACTGAACTCAAGTTTCTTATTGAGTATATATGTAGTACAATGTTGTAAAGTAAAGGTATATGCTGGCACCTAATGTGCCAACACACTATTATGCACCATTGTGGACACTTATGGTGTCCACACTATTATTACATAGTAAATATATATATACATTATCACTGGGGGCAGCTTGTTATATACCCCAGATGAAATCCATAAGAAATTAACTCACGGACCCGAATTTTCTTTATATATATATAGTCAAAATTCCATATAAAAGCTTGCTAAATGAGAGACTTTACTCTGAAAGAAATGCTGTTACATTTGCAGCATTGAAACCACTTTAAATGGGGACAACAAGCACCTTATATTCATATTTTAATGTGTATGGAAAAGGGAATGTTTTCCTGGATTTTAATACCAGAGTATAACACTATCCATGTACTTATATCAAGAATGCTGAATGCTTTTCAAAGCCTCTTGAAAGGAAAAGCAAAAGCTTCTTCTTGGGATCTTGCTCTCCCATAAATAGCGACTGAAATTTTCACATGCTGTGATAATATCTGGAGGCTTAAACAGTGATTTTTGGTGGACTGCCGCTGAGATATCGAGGCGCCTAAAAGACTCTTATACGGCGGTGGAAATGCTTCATGAAAGCATGACTGTCAAGACCATGTTTTGCCTCCGTGATCGATGATCTCCTAATATTATTCACACGCAGGAAGGTTAGCATTAACCTCGATATCGCAACCAAATCCATACCATTAAGAGGCTCAAGAAGGTAAAATTTTCTATTTATCTCAACTAAGTTAAAGTGACATATTAAATTCTAAATTCTAAAAGAGTTTCTTCAGTGTCCTGCCCAGCCGGAAGAGACGTTGCACACGGAGTACGCAGCCCAGGGACTCATGCAGCGAGCACCTTGTCAATAAATGGTACGTTATTGTAATTTCTCATCGTCTATTGACTTAATAAGGAATATAGGAGACATTATCAGTATATCTAATTTCAGAAATCGTGATCGAGGCGTGGGCAATACCTGGTTCGGTGCCTACAACGTTCCGTATCGACCACGTAAAACAATTGCTAGAAGGATTCACCAAAGACTCTGATTATATAGCTTCCTTAATTGGCTTACCTCTTCTTCAACCATATATCTCAGTGGATAAGCTCAACCTGGACGGTTTGCTCCATTTGTTATGCATAGTTGCCTTTGGGCAAGAGCAGGGCAGACAGAATTTAGACGGTGTAGATGAAATCATGAATGGTAAATATGATTATCTTAGCTGTATTGTACTTATGTTTGAAACTCTAGATATCGATCGAGACTTGCGCAAAATATTGCTTCATTTTTATCATTTAGGGATTCCAAAGGCTCCAGCCTGGTACTTTGAATCATGCCTCGCAGTCTTGCCAAGTGACACACGGAGCATAAATGTATGTATTCATTTCATTCCATCGCATCTCATATACTGATTGTCTACAGGCAACCATGCTATAGAATTATGGGGGGTTACACATTACCCCTCAGTGGGTCCAGCTCAGCACGAGAAAATAGTTCAGAAGCTTATGAACATCTGGTAAGGTTGATTCCTTAGCTTAAGATTTCTCATGTACGTTTTATTATAGGAATATACTGCCTAAATATCCGGGAGGGCACACAATTGATTATAACGCCTGTATTATAGGCATTTACCTTGCTGGCATCACTTCGGCAAACTATTTATTACCGTACTCCTTACCTAGCCATCTCTACTACATAATGTTCATGTGGTTTCATGAAACTGTTTTCAAGGAGGAGGTGCATATAGCATTTGAAAGAACATTGCCTTCTTTCTCAATCTCTACCGCTGGCGGAAATACAGGACCACGTTGGTTCCCCGGGACCTCAAGCCTTGGAATTGCTGCAGAACCTGAACATTGATGCTATTGTCCAGGCATTTCTGAAAATATCAAGAATGCTCTGCAGAATATACATACAAGTGGGGCCGGTTTTGAAGTTTCGGAGACGGAGCATCTCCAAAGCACAACTTCAAGTATTTCGAGCACAAGGAGCGCACTTCATCATATCAAAGACGTTGCCCTAAATGTAAGTAATAGAAATCGAAATTATACCATTCTTAAATTCCCGCTCTGATGCAGAGAGCTATCTCCTTGGTTATCGACCAGCTCTTGGGATGGGAACGAAAGGCTGGTGGCGCACCGCCCCCAGTGGCTAATTCAACAGAAATTCACGCATATAATAGCGGTGAGCCAGTTGGACCTACTGCAAATGACTTTCGTCTGGATTGGGCAGCATCCCCCCATACCGGCTGGAACTTGACGGCCTCTTTAGTATTTGCAGATCTTTTTGTGGAATGGGTTGGCTCCTCGCCTTCGCAGAGCCTTATGTCAAAGCACAAGATGTCTCATGATGTGCTTTCTCTTGCGTTCCGCAAGCGGTTCTATAGATTGCAGGCCCAATTCTGGAAATCTTCCGTGAGTAGTCAGGTTCCACCTACACTCCAGCCAGAGCAGATAGTGGGTTCTATCCATAGCCAGACTGCAGAGGATAGGTGGCGAGGTAGGCAACGAAAGGTAGGTATTTTCATGCTTGTAAATCATATGGTTTAGTGAATTTAGCTCCATCTCAGCTGTTTCAGAACCGAGAGGACATCATCTTAGCCCATCCTGAGTGGGAGCCCGCATATTGGGACGCACTCCAAACATTAGGAGTAGACGGCATGAGCTCAGACGAAAGTGAAACGGAAACACGTAATAATAGGTTTTGGAGGATACCACAGCCATGGAGAAGTTACAAGTTGGACCGAATGCTTAACTGTGTCAACGGAAGAAGAGACGAAGCAACTAGGCAAACTCACAAATCCCATCGATCTGGACAACCATTTTGCGTTCGAATAGGAGACCACCCAACCAAACGGAGTATGAGGATACCTCCAGGTCTTCCGATTAATTTTTACAGCCAAGCATGGATGGACGAACATCCGGAGATTGCTAAATATCTTCGTCCTGGTCCTTCAACGAAGGTTCCGCTTAACTAAGATGTTGCACACTGGCAGATCGATGTATATTATAGACATTTTCAGATATAATCTGGCTATTAGTTGTGTTAGGATAAACTGCATTATTATGGATAATATGACACAAGATTTTAATTTCTAAAATAATTGAGAGTGCCTTGCTCACACCCAAAGGATTGCTGATTGACTCGGACCACCCACTGTCCCAGACTCATACACTCGCACACAGCTTCAAAATCGTAAACACATACTGATACGTAAATTTGAACAGGATTTTCAGCTATATTCATTTCATACACTAATATACATGACACCTCGTCTTATGCCACTAGCTCTTTGATCCATTGCACTATGGTAGTTCCAGTCTGCACATCGTGGAATTAACAGGTAATGAAGATAGAGAAATAGCCTACGCCAGGGCCAAACAGTCATAAATGTAGTTGGGTCATGTCTTTGAAAGCATCCCCGTGTCTAGAATGTTCTCTTACTTCCTAATGGCAGTCATTAGCATGGATGAGAACTGAGCATACAATACGCACAAGTAGCATAGCTCCAGGCAACTACTCCTGTCATCCAACAGTTGTGCCTATCGCTCCTGGTGCTTGTCTTGATAGATGCTAGCGGTGACATACATGCTGGTCAATGACGACTTTAGGTTCATCTGTGGCACTCTTTGGAGGCAATATGTTAGTGAGAAAAGGTACAGAGGGCCGAATACGCACTTCCCTGGGCATACATCTATAGCATCACCATGCTTTCCGCTGATCAATTCTTAAGGACTATAAATTTTGGAGCTGCGGTCATGCGTGGTCCTAGTGGTGAATGAATATGTCCTTGCTTGATCGGAGTTGAGAGATTGCACTATTCAGCAATCATAACCTATACGTAGACGAGCAAATTATTAGCTCGATTGCTCACTGGCTTGTCTGCAGCTGGCCTTTCAAGTTGTGCAGCTTATGTCACGCAGGCGGAGATCGAATATTTGACTTCCGTGCTCAGCGGCTCTCACGTTCAAGCTTGACACCAATCTCCATATTACAGTAGTGATACGATTCACATTGGATCGCTCCTGTAGGAAATTTAGTGTAACTCATCTTACCCGGCTTATTTCCTTGCTATTCTAACTTATTCACCACAATGTGGATGCGAAGTCACAATGTGCCGGTTCTTTGCTGTGTGCTGTCCTTTATATTATCTAGACCACGTATATGTTGGCAAATAAGTAATGGGTACATAAAAAATTTGAATATATACATTGTGCATAGTGCAACTTCTAAGGAGTATGCATTTACCAAGCCTCACAGATCCTGAGCTCGAATCTATTACCCAGTAGAAATTAATGAAAGTCAGCATAACAAATTGAAGAACCTACACGATCAAGTGGGATGACGACACCATGGTGCTCATCAAAGGGCATGTGGGCAAAATGACTGTGAACTGCAGAGATTGGAAGAATGAGATCCTCCTTGTGAGTATCATTTCTATGGAGTCTAGCATTCCAAATTGGAAACTCGACATATGGGTCGACCATCCAAGTATCGGCTGGGCGAAATGTACGCACACAGACAAAGATGCCAATTGAGACGGGGATGATAGTTGGACCAGGATAGGCACTAAATATCAACTGTATTTGGGCAGGAAATGTTGTACAGCCAGCAAGTTCCACCATCACAAGACTATCACGGATAGCAGCATGACATGATGAATATACCACGCCCATATGTGTTCTGTGTTTATGAAAATGTCCCTGACGACATAAATCGCGAATGGCAGGTAAATTACTCTTGATGTAGTCTTGCAAAGGTATGAATAATTCCGAAGGAAAATCCTGAAGTTCATCTTGATCATCTTCTGTCTGCTTTGCATCGCTCTCTAGGACATCTGCCGAATCCCCTAAGCAATTATTCCATTATTGAAGGTGTTGGTTAAAGACACCTTATCTCACCTGGGAAACACTCCTTGAATATCTCTACACATTCTCGAAGACCTGGTGTGTTCGCTCCTGAAAAAAGAAAACCTCTTAAATTGGCTGCCGCGCAGAAGGTCTGCATAATGGTTACTTCCATTTGTCCTAAGACCTGGATCAGAAAATAATCATGTGATGTACTAATATCCTACCAATTTTCCAATTTGTTGAGATTTTCTCCAGTCGGCCGATTATACGCTCGAATGGGAACATCCACCAAGAATGTACAGGACCGAGTAGATTGAGAAGCTCCTCGATATGTAGTACAATATGATGCGTATTTCGAAACTTTAGTTCAGGAAAGAGTTCCTTGAGGCCTGCGAGGTAAGCTTGTATATATCGGGTATAAGCTGCTGCATGGTCGGGGGTCTGCTCATAAGAGACAGCTAGGAGTACAGCAGCAACCAGGTTCATAGTGTTTTGTAAAAACCTGTAATGCGTGGATTCATAAATACCACTCTTTCCCCATAACCGACAGAGAGCAACGGGTATATATAGTGTGATCATGGCCTGCCATTCAGCCGCCTTGAGCTTTCCAGCTCTGGCACTCCCAAACCGCTGAGGCACAACAGGAAACCAAGAGGGGGTAATTGTCGTTGATATGGCCTTGCGAATTAATTTCTAAGAGAGATATTGCATCAATATAATATATGACATTCCCGGTAGCTGGAGCATTAGGCGCGGCGGGAGCAGGCGCAGGTGTGGCGAGCACGGGAGTAACGGGAGTGATTGTTGCACAAGCAGCTGCCCAAGCAAATGAACGAGTGGTTTGGGTAGGCACTCCACGATTAGCCACATCAGTGGGGAGCTCAATCGCCTTCCGATGGCGAGAGATATACTTAATATGATGTAAGTCAACAAAGACCTAAAATAACAATCAACTAGTGCCTACCCAGCTATATATGTCTTTGCCCATCGTAGTTTTAGTAGCTCGATTATACACGTTGAGAGATTTTTCAATGCCATATTGAGTGCATAGCTGCTCAAGGGTGGCGAATTTTAGGCGGGATAACATTTTTTCGGAGAGATCAGGAGAATCTATTAGATTGTTTGCGGCCTTCAATTCTTCGGGATCAAGGGCCTTCACACGGCTGCTCTGAGTGGCACCAGTACTGGCAGGACCGGCATTGTGATTATCACGGTTATGTTGATCTGTATTCTTCTGGGATTATATGTGAGATATGTAAACTAGTAATTCAAGCACAATGCATACCCAATGTACTAGGTCTTGTGCCATCGTTTCTTTCGTTATATAGCCAGAATCGTCCACTGAGCGTTCAATGCCCTTCTGTCGACATAGTTCTTCTAATGTAGAGAATAACCTCTGCTTTAGAGTCGATTTTGATAGTTTTCTCCTATTCAATGCTGCCTCTCCTAGCGTTAGATCCTCTACATCTAACGGTTTGATCTTGGATTTTTTGGGTCCCTTTCCCGAGCCTGGATTCTTGTCTGCACGTTTACTGTCCATCCCATAGATTTCGCGACAATGGATTTTCACTAGATTCAGGAACAGGGCATGCATGGGGTCGACAACGGTCAATTGCACGGGATTCCAATATGGCAAAAGAAGAAGAGGCGACCAACGAATACCTTTGTTCCTGTACAACATTTCTCGTTCTGAGAGTGTCTTGGAATTTCTCCATGCTTCGGCTCTCTTCCGATATTCTTCGATGGAGACTCGGTTCCATGAGTTTGGATCCAGCATACATCCGCTGACGACATTATCATGTGTCATTCCGCAAAGAGGACAGCGACGAGTTCCAACAGTCTTGCATGATCCAGGCATATCCCCAATGAACGGTATGATAGCGCAGCGAACAACCTTTCCATATGGCATGCTTCGAGTACGACTGAAAAAAACACCTAGTTCCCAAAGTTTGAGAAAACAGTCAACCAGGGGCCTGATATAATGATCGACTTCTTGCAAGGAGGGTTCTTGTGGCCCAGGTATAATTCCGGCAACATATATATTCTCCCATTTGTTTCGCAGGAGGGAGGGGATATTTAAGCAGACCAATGTTATTGCGCCAAATGAGGCATTGGCCCCAGCGATTTTGTTCGTATATGGATTGAACCAATCAACAGAAAGGGCAAAGATATAATGTCCTTCTCTCGAGCAAATGTGAAATGGTTGACCGGTTGGACCTTTGAAATTCTGTATGAAGTCTGCATCAAAGATGTCCAGACGCTTGCGACTACTAGTCAGCTTCCAAGATTGGTCCAGCAATGCCTCCATCCCAGGCCTAGCCAGCATCATTGCTAACCAATCCTTGGGATCTCTGAATGCGAATGGCCGCCTTGGTGTCCATTTTCCATTGGGATGAATCTTGTGGAGTAGCGGTTCTCCACACACGGAGGACTTGGAATCCTCAGGTATAGCATTATATTCACAGAATTTAGCGTATGTAGGAAGATTGTTGCCCTGGGAATTGTTGGGTGGATAAAGGCAGGAGCACTTGGAACAAGCTGCATAAATAATGAGCTTTGCCTCAATATCGAATAGCTTTCTCACTGTCCGAATATCTCTGGGATGATGGGATATTAGGCTTTCATCCTGAGCGGAAATAGGGTTTCCGTTAGCCGCGTGAAAGAAGGACATTCTCATGATCAATCTCTGTGATCGTAAAACGAAATTTGCTAGTCGGTGTTGGATACCCCCAATTAAGCTCATTAAAAGAGCTAGTAACATTGAAGTGAGTAAAATCGGATTTGCGTCCTGTAGCTTATGGGTGAAATATGGCTCTAAGAATCGGTGAGGAGAAAATATTGATTCAGTTATAATTATATAACTTACCCATATCTATAATTGTGCGTCCTTTACTTAACCATTTCTCCTTGTGTTGACGCAGTTTCAACAGCTCATCTTGGCAGGCTTCCAAAATAGCGTGTGCATAGCCTCGGACAACAGGAGATTTGGACAACGAATGGGGTTTTATCTGCTGTGTGTGCCTAACTATCAATTCTTTGACAGCCTTGAGAGGATACAGCTCCTCGACACGGGGCATACCCTCCCCAAACAAGTCATCATCCAACTGCTGTTTGACATGCATAGAGATCCCTTCCAGTTCTCAGTTCACCTCTAGGAGCATGTCAATTTCAGTTTGGTATGTGTAGGCTTTAATCTCTTGTGATATCCCCGAGACTGTGGTAGGAGGGTTGGAATCATAGCCGAGTGTAGTACGAGTGGAAGTATCCTGAAGTGGGGTTTGTGGTAGCATCCCGGAACTAGGACACAGTGACTCTGCCTGAAACGTTGACAACGTAATCGCCTCTTTCATCAGAAATGCCGTGTGGAATATGGACTGTTCAAAGTCCAACACATTGTTTAGATGTGTGTCTTCGTTCTTGATGTTCGACTGTAAAGTAGTAGCGCGATTCGAACACTGGTAAACAGCTTCATCTCGCTGATGCTGATAGTAGGCATGGTTGTCCAACATCACTCCGCCGGGTATTTCACCACATCCTCTTGCTCTGCAGTAGCACTGCTGCATGGGAAGAGATTACGGGACGGGAAGGAGACTTCTTCGCTTAATGCGGGCATGCACAGATCATCGATGTAACATTGGAACCCCGCCATGCTTCTCTGGCCGCGAACCTCAAGTCCAAGTAATATCGATTCAGTGGACAAGCATGCTTCATCTGATTGCTCTCTTAAATTTTCCCATAAATAAAATAATTAAACACAGTGGATCAGATTTGAGAAAGTAATGTAGTCAACTGCACCTCCGTTTTTTTTCATAATTTGGGCTCAAATTTAATGATTATTAACATATGTGTTACTTCAATACTACATTAATATTAGCATCTTCAGCAATACAATGCCCACCAGTAAAAATGTGTAAATAAATAGCTAGAGAGGGAATCTGTTGTAAATAGAAGGACAAAATATATCCTTTGTCCTACATGTACCATTGTTCTGTTTGATATTGGAGCCTGTTGGATATGAGATTCAGACTCTGCTGTGTGCATAGGTTCAGGGCTGTGCTGATGCACAGGTATGTGGCTATGATATCATGACTCACTAGGCTGTGTAGCTATGCAAGGCTGTGTGCACTGCCTCAGGCTGTGCATGACTCATAGGGCTGTGTAGGCATAGCCTCCTCATGTATATAAGGACAACTCTTCTGTCTGATCTATAGAGTAATCTCCCCCCCTTTTTGTAACTCTCCCATTTGTGTCTCCCTCAGTGTCTCCCTTTTGTGTCTCCATTTGTGTCCACGCCTCTCTCTCCATTTCTGACAGAGCCACCAAGCTCTCTAAGATGCTCCCCATCAGCTCTGCTACCATTCCCACTGTGCTAATCGCCGCTGCATCCTGTTCCATGCACAACTTCCATTTCTCGCAGTGTGATGCGATCGCAGGGATACAGCTATTGGCACAATGGTTTTCCGTAATTCAAAGTAGGATAAAGAAAAAGAACGTACAGGCACAACCAAGGGTAGTGCATATATAGGGTGAGAATCCAAAATGAAGCAATCCAGCCCCAAGGGTTGAGGCGATGATATCAATCCCAATAGATGAGATGCCAAACAATATAACGGTTCTAACGCCAGTGGCTTGAGAGCTATGAGAGGGAGGTATATGCATTTAAGAAAAAACCTACCGGAAGCGGACGTTTAAAACAAGAAATGAGATAAGAATCACCAGCACTTGTCTGCCTCTATATATCACATAGCATGGATAAATAGCAAAACAGTTCATCCGAGAACACATCTAAAGTACATAATTCCAGTACCAATACACTCCGACTAGAGCAAATGTGCATATAATCCCACCCATAATCCTAAGAAGAGTGTCAAACTGGGTTCTCTACCAATGAAAAGAATAAATTGCTAGCTATCTCCGTGACTGTGTTGACCTTACCTCTTTCCAGATCACCATGGAAGGCTGATTATGCGCTCCTCCACTCGCAATCCATCTATGTGACCCTTGCGAGAAGAGCTTGAGTTAAGGTTAAAACAAAAGGAGTAAGATCCATGCAGATGTTCGACTCACTGCCACAGCTTGGACCGGCTTGTTTGTCTTGCCATGTGCCAACGTTTCGATAGGAGCAGCAGTGCCAAAATTGGTGACATAAACAATTCGCTTATCACTCCCCTGTATGGCGATGGAATTTGAGACATCGGTGGCAATATGTCTAGGTTTGTGGTTGGTAAGGGGGGCATGAAATGTCGTTAAATGACGTCCTGAAGAAAGGGAGTATGCATCTGCTCCGTTTCTAAGGTTGTCTATTAAGATATAATTGCCATCTGAAGTGATATGAGAGTAGCCGCTTCAATGCACATCAGTCTATCTGGATTCCTGAGGAGTGTGCAAACTTACGCTCTGCATGGATTATTAGGGTTGAGGCTGAAGATTCTTTTGGAAATGCGTTTCCATGGCTCAATCGTCCAGATAATTCTAAATCAACGCAGTTAGCATATGAGTAGATATGATGGATATGGGATGGAGAACAGGCAGTTTCATTACACTTTCAAGGTCTCCATGAATGTGACAACGAGGGAAGCACCATTGTCAATAAACCGAATAGCCCTACATGTTTGGCCATCCTTGTTGGCTGTTTTTCTAAGAGTAGCATCCCCTGAAAGACTCAATAATCAGGGTCGTTGCAAGGATCTTCTGCACTTACAATTGGCCGTCAAATCCCAAAGTTTTACTTCAGAGCCTGAAGTGGTTGCTAGACGGTGATGGTATCGGTCATAGTCGATACTTTCGACAGCCCAAGGGTGCCCACATAGAATGATTGTCACTTCGAACCGGTTGCCCTTCTAAAATTCAGCCTTGTTCCAACCTATTCATCTTACAGGTAATGATGGTACTCACCAATGCCTGATAGAAATGTATGGTCCCATCAGCTAAGGAGAAAATGAGAGCCATGCTTCTCTCCTGTCCAGCAGCCCAAACCAAGTTGGTAACAGGACCACATACATAACTTGAGATGCGCTGAATCATTTTACCCTGGCTGGTTGACCAGATGCAGACCTGTGAATCCAAACCTGGTGAAAAAATGAGCTGGTGGGAATCAGAAGAGGAGGAAGGAAAATACCGCCGCTGGCCAAATATCTGCCATCGGGGCTGAAGTGTACGATAGTGACACCTTTGGTATGCCAATGCATGTAATGCCATGCTTCGAAGGTTGGCTTTAGGTGCTCGTTAGCTGACATTAGAACCCGTAGGTACATTTGCCTTACTTTGTTTGAGGATCCCATGAGTGAAAGCAGCGGGGAGAAGGGCATATCTTCTTGAGGTAAATAAAGCAGTCGCAGTAAATAAAGCTATTGTATTGAAGTAAATAAGTATGTCGAATTTATTCAAAGATAAGGTGGATGACAGTAAAGCACGAGCCTACAGTCACCACATGCCGATGGCGCAATCGCTTACTCATCGCTGTCAGGATGGAACGACTAGCGTGGACCTTATGCCGCTATCTATGAAGCGAGATATCAGTGAAAGGGTATGGCCTAGAATCGTAAAAATATGGGGTATGAGTATTGATTAGTGATCATAGCGGCAATCCTAGGTTCGGTACAAACTCTCCGGCACACGCACCCGTGCAGCGGGGGTTTGATACCAGGTTGTATGGAAATCATTTAATGACTTTTTATTGGAATTCTATACCTCTGAAAACGCTATACATCACGCCAATCCTACATTGTATGTCATGTTCTTGGGATTTCTTTATGGAATTACCTTCAATTTAATGAGTGGGAGAAAATTTGCCGCTTATGGGGTGTCCTGACGGGTTGGACGACACGCACTGGCCTGTGTTCCCCTGGTCCTGCATGATCCCGACTCTAAACTACTTCGAGCTTTTGAGCTTCATAACTATGTCGAGCGCATCCTACATATACCATAAAATCCATCAGATCCATCATTGCGTAAGCAAGTCAAGGGTTGAAAGGAAGCCACTGATGAAGGACTAAGGGACAATGATTCCCACAGACCTATGGGCTAGAAGACCTACAGTTAGCCTCGGCGTTGGGATTAAAAAAGATACGATACTTCAGCTTAATCTGAATCATTTATATTTATGAACGTAAGATCCGCATTGGATGTCGTCAACATGGTATGACACGCGGCAGCCACACAGTAACCCAAAAGGAAACTATTCATGATGGCGTGCCATCTGCACACTGAATAGACGAGGAAGACATCTAACCTATTCTCTGATTCTCCAGTACAGCACTCGTCCTCCAGTGTTGATGGATAACATAACTTCTTGCACATCCTTTGTTTCTCAAGATGCGATCAAAATGCATCCTTTTTTACTGTTTAAACCAGCTCTACAGTGTCCGAGAATCGCCAGGCTCAAACCACGGGAATCGTCAACATTGACGGATTATTTCTTCTCAAACCAGCATTAACGAATAAATTATTCATACTCTATTCATACATTTTACACTTATGTCATCTTTTGTTCATTTTTATAAGTTTTCTAAATCTGGTGGTGTGTATGCATTAGTGCGCTGGGCTCTCAAGCTGGCAGATTGACCCTAATATGGATAGATTTTACCGGCCAATTGGCAGTGATTAAGTAAAGTACGCATAATGACTCTGTCATATCCTTATTAGTACTAATTAGCTGCCGTAGCAACTCATGGAAGCTGACCAGACATTGAATGGGGTACAAGGCCTGCCGCCTGGATCCGAGTCCAATATCGAACGAACGGTTGGCGTGCGGATTCTTTATAAAATGTGATAACTAAAATTTACCTACACTATTTAAGCCTCTATAAACAACATAACGCCAAGTAAATTGCTGAATGGTATCCCATCCCCTGACAACTTTGGGTGTACGCTACTACACTTGGGCATTGTAACATGTCGCCAGTATGTCTGCATAGAAATATATACCTCTAACCAAGCCTAATTTGAGAGGGATATGGAAATTCGTCGCATGTTTGAGGAAAGGAACTACACAAATAATGCTATAGAAGATATGCTGATATTTTCTGTTTAAGCGCCAGACGAAGGATCCTGAGTGCTTGCTGCTCGGAGATCGTCATAGGCTTACGTAGAAAGTAAGTTGTGCTACCTCAATTAGAAGGCATATAGATAGTCTAGTGGATGAAAATAATTCATGAGTAAAAAAATGAGAGCGCGGTTTGAACTTTTGGGCCTGGCGGTTTTCATGTATACTGTATCCACTCATAAGAAGAAACTCCATAAATAATCTTTCACAATCGCATATGGCAGTCCTCCCTTCTTCATTTGGGATGCTACCAGGGACAGCTTGGGACAACTTGGCCAAGGGCACGTTGCTGGGAAAATCTAAACTAACGCTGAGTATAACATCAATTGCCATTTGACCATTCTCGCATCCTTGTGCTGTCTTCTTGAAATCAAGCAATAGCGATCTGAGTTGAATCAATTTTATTAATTATAAGCATGCAGCGCAAGTACTGAGTTGAATCAGTGTGAGTACAGATCATGTTGTTACATAAGGTCTTTCATGTCTCTCAAAATGCCCTAAGCATACTCCTGCCATCTGGGATAGATGTGAGGCTGGAATCGGGCTGGAATTTCCCCAATTTTACCCTCAAATGAATCCTTGTTATGAAGTGCACATGAGAAAAGGAAATAAAGTACTGCATAAATCACTTACAGGAAGAACAATCTTTTCCTTCCAAGCATCAGATGTGCTAAAGATCTCGGAAGTCCCAGGATGTTTAGCCAGAAACTTCTTATTGTAGAAGGTTTTGGGTAAGTCAGGAACAGGCTCCTCATTGATGAGTACGGGGTGGTTCCCAATCCTTTCCCTTTTGACATTTCCCCCATGTCGCGGGAGCTGTCCTAAGGGATTGGGAAGGCCGTGTAGCTCATCAATTATAAACATAGCTTTATCCCCCATCTCAGCTCGCCAAACTTGATGGATCCGATAAAACTTGGGCTTGGTTGACTTTGTGGACTCCACATCGGTGTCGTCTGAGCTCATCCCATCAACGCCCAGGTATTCAAGGATGATTCTGAGAATAGGTGGAGCCTCTGGATGCCTATCTAGCACCCTCAGGCGAAACTTGAAGAGCTAAGGGAAAACGGTGTTAAACCATGTCTTTAGCTGGAATACTATCTATCAGTATTGACTCACCTCGTCACAGCGGCTTCGATGCCTCTTAGCTTTCATAGCTTTATCCCTCTTCATTTCTGCGGCAATTTTCTCCTCTTCTGTGCCCAAAGCCATTGTGAATGCATGTTTCCGCTCAGTTTTCAAGTGCGGCAGCTTGCTTCGAAATCTATTCGCAACATCGTGTCGCCCTAAGGCCCAGTCAGGAAAACTTCGGACAGCGTAATAACCTTCTTTGCAGCGCATAATGAACTCATCAGCGAAAACATAAGAAGCGGTGCGATTCCATCCAGTCGCATTAGGCCCGTTCCAATCCAATCGAAAATTATCCTTCGTCGGCCCCTTGGACAATCCCAAGTCATGCATCTTGAGCTCTTCTGCATTGGGGCCATTGGGAGGAGCGGCATGAGGGTGAGATTTAGTTCCCCACCCCATAAGTTCTCGCGTTAATTCTCGAATTGCGGCCTATTTGGAATGATTAATTCAGCTGTCAACAGGTTTGGTAAATATACCTGACATCAATCTTCTTCTCTGCATCACTCTTGGCATGTCGATGTCCAGGAGGAGTTTTTCCCCGTGCAACTCCATCAGCAGTATATTTCTCAAGCAGGTCTTTTACCTGACCAACGATGATATCTGATGCCTTCGCAACAATGCTATCCGTAGTTGTTTGAATCAAAGAAAGTGCATCAAGAGGTAGCGAGCTCGCCTCAGTCAGCACCTGGCTGGCACCATAAGAAGAAAGAACAGAAACAAGAAAGAATGCAGTACACTTGCCTGTTGGGGGTTATTTGCCTTTCCTTCATGAGCGGGTATATTCCTAGCTCGGTTGGGTGTAGCCATTGGCTGCAATGGCAACACTTAGGATGGTGAGTCACAACAAAAGAGAATGCTCACCTCTGTAGACATCCCCGAAGCTGCAACCTGAGTCCGAACTGGAGACTGCTCATTCATATCAATGTCCTCTGGAAGTCGAGGAGGCTATGTCTCATCATGATTAGCATGCTTAAATAACAAAGGAGAAAGCTCTCACAGCCGTATCTTCCACAACAGAGGTACGGGGGACTGCCGTAGGGCAATCCTTTAGCATCTTCACTGCGCAGGGCAAGGAAGCTTACCCTTCAAAAACCTTGCTTGTAGTTGCTCCCAAGCAGCCATCCTTTCTGGAGTGAAAGGATTATTAGAAGAAAGGGACATATTGCCATGAGGTGTCTGAAATGATAAGGTTGCATGCGTAGCTAGCCAAGAATAAAAATGCCACACACAGTAGGAGCATTCGGTCCAGTGAATAAGGGATGAGGACTCTTCAATCCAGTCTGTGATACCTAAATAATTGAATTTACTATCTAAACTGCAGCATTATGAATGCGACTTACCCGAGCTTCAGTTCATCCCCTGCGATCGGATATCTTGAAGGGGGAACCCTAAAGAAGGTTAGCATGTGCGTTTTAGTTTTTGTAACTCAATGGATTTTCAATCACCAATGTCATGGGAATAGCCGAGGTCTGAAACGATTGCATTCAGGAATTCAGGAAGTGTGTTTAAATGAGCTGAACCTCTCACCTGTGATGATTGAGGAACCTGCCCTGGCTGCACCATTTGAGGCCTCACTTCAGGCTGCCGTGCCGCTGTTACCTCAGGTTGTTCCATTGCAGACCGAATACCTGTTCTCTATAACAAAATCAATCTTTCCCCGACCCATACATTACTCAAAGGCTTACTGGACTCTCTGTCCTGGTGGCTTGGGCTGTCGGATGAATGCTCTGCGTGAACTGTTCATTCACATCCTATGACACGATGAATGAGATTTCTCCTTTAGAAGGAGAAATTTTCTACCTGGTTTGTCTGTTGAACCTGTTTCGATTGTTGCAGCACCTCCTGTGCCAGCATCAATATATCAAGAAAAAATATTAGAATGATACATCATGGCGCACCTAAAGAATATTATTTAAATAACTGATTATGACGGCAAATGTTATGAGAGAACAAGATTTCTCACCATATCTTCTTTCTGCCATTCAAAAATTAAGGACCGCGCGAAAGGTGGCAGCTCCTTAGGTAACGCCACTTCTTTTTTACTCTGACCAAGTAGGTACAGGAGCAAAAAGAGTTTATCAATATTCAGCGTGTTTGAAGCTGTCGGATCTACCAACCGCCTGTTCGTTGGACAGGAACATAAATACATGGATTGGTTATAGAGGGATATATCTCACCAGGCCGCCTCGAAGCTGTTGAGGCTATTTGCTGTGAAATTGCTCTGTTCAAGCCGTGGTAGGACGGCTTTCATGACGGTTATTTCTACCATTTGATTAATTAAGAGCCTACTGGCTAAGCAAAAACTTACTGTCGACGGCATCTTTATCTTCGAAAGCCAACTCAGTCAGTGATGTGAATGCAGCTGTGGAGGTCTTATCAAGGCGCGGGATCCCACATGTAGGAAAATAATATCGTTGTTATTCTCAGCTGTGTGTATGTCAGAATGAATTGGCTCTGATTCTACTGCAACGTACGCATATGCATGTGATAAGCTAATTGAGATGCGGTGAAGCTGCTGCCGGCAGCTTGTGCCTTTCGCAGGCGGCGAAGGTCCACCTCAATGTCGCTGACAGAAAGCGTCAACTCTCCCTCCTTTAACGTAAGATCTATGATCTTTGTTAAAGCGGCTTCCACCTCAGGCTGGGGCAGGGTACAGGCTGCTCCGTGAAGAAATTGGCGAGCGTGCTTAGGAAGAAACTGAGGAGGCTCTACGCCTTCCAAAGACCACATTGCTATGGCTAGCTCTATCTCCTGTGACATCAAATAAGGAAATTTCAGCAGATGTAACAAAAAGGAGGTGGGGATAAGTGAGGGACAAGAAGGTGGTAGAGTGGACAAAGGCTCGCACCACGTGTCGCTGCTTACGTGAACCATCTGCGCTTACATCCAAACAACAGGCAAGATGAAGAAAAAGTCGTTAACAATTACCCCATTTTTTAGAGCACAGAGCACAGAAGTATCTGGCTGATTGGAGCATACGATAACTCATTGTTTGACCCAGCATAATGTCATCGCTGAAGTTAGGAGGTTTGTATAGACCATCTCAGAAATATATATGCTTACATTGACCGAAAAAATCCATGTCTAATAGACATCAATTTTTATTGTTAAATAAGTTCTGCTATAACGCGCATGATATAGTAAGGTGTAGCACGGCATGTCCATGTGTGTCCATGTATATCCCTATAAGAAGGTCATGTCTAAATAAACGCAAATAATGCCTTTCATTAAACTTGAAGTGGACCATAAATTGTCATAAGAAATAACAAGCACAGAAGATTCGGGTTAGATTGTCGTAGGCATTCTCTCAGTGCAGGAAATGGATGTCTCTTGTTCAGCCCATGTCAATCGAAGGCGCTTGCCGAATGAATACGGTGTGAGAAAATCTGTCCTGCACCATTCCTCCAACCATATGTAAGTCCGAAGATTCCAAGCCAACCTAGTGATGAATAACAGATATTTCTCTCATAGTCATGGCCTTCTTTCATCCAGATCTCATCAAACCATTCAAAAATCCTATACAAATAAATTGCAAATGTATCCGTGAGGCATCAAGGTCGAACGCTGGTAAGGAATTCTTTATCATCTCAGATCCACTGTTAAGGCATTAAGATGCTTAGATTCTTTGAGTCTGGAAAGGATTTCCCCTGATATACTAGGGGAAATCTTTGTATGGTGCTCAATTGAAGAGAATCAGGTTTTAACCTGGAATACGGCCCCACTGTTGCTAACGCAGGTGTGTCGGCATTGGTGCCACATCGCTCTCACCAAACCAGAATTGTGGTCGAATCTGGTCTTTTCCTCCTGGAAATCATTTGAGCTCCATAACATTCTTCCACTGTTTCTCAACCTATGCTCCAAGACATTGCCTCTTAATGTCACAGTATTAGATTGGGACGATGAAATCATGCTGCAGCCGAAGTCGACTTGTCATATTGCACGGCGTGTCACCTCCTTATCTACAGATTCAATTAAGCTTATTGGATCCGTATGCAACCGTTTTCCGAACTTATTGGCTCTTTGAGTTCAATTACATGGATCTGTTGAGGCGTACCATGTCTTCTTATCAATACTTAGGAATGCACCTTCATTGGAGCATTTGGATGTGCATATCTTATGCCACGATTTCTCAGAGGGCAAACAGGCAAATATGTTATTGCCTTCCTTGCAGTCTATTAGGCTGACCCTGGCTTCTTTTGACAACTTGAACGTGTTGAAGAACCTGCACGCGCCAGCCATAAAATCTCTTTTCCTGTCAGCTCCTACGGATCCTCCAGTGTCTGCCTTTTGGGATGCTGCATCCAAGTTTATCCAGGCGTCTCCTCAATTGGTCAAACTCGAAATGTACGATGTTGTTTTCTTAGATGATACCCTGACTAAGAAGGGTGGAAAGTCGGAGGACCGCAGTTACGCCTTCCGTGACTTTCTTTCAGCCTTGTCCAATGTGCGGATACTGAAGCTCAGCCACTTTGATATCACCATAATCCTTCAATCAATTTCCGCAGCGGCTGAATGGAGGATATTCCCTTCCTTAACACACCTAGAAGTCAGGTTCACGAGAATTCCCTGGAGGCTATTCATTGACTTTGTCATGAATCAGATCGTCTCCGGCAATGAAGGCATCGGTACCCTAAAATCTATAAATCTACAGAACGTTTGGGGGCTTCGTGATGATGAAATCATGGTGTTGAAGAACTTGTGCTTCCTCTATTCGGATCTTGATATATTGATTACAGAGCGTATGTTTTCCGGCTGTCGTGATTTGGAGAACTCTTGGCTAATTATCTTCTAATCAGATATCAGTGAATGGGAAGCTAAGCTCCTCGACCTGGATGGCCTTATCTCGAAATTCACCACATGATTGAGAAGGAGGCTTAAGGAAGCGAGGCAGAATGCAGAACAGGGAGTGATATATTGCTCGGCAATTCTTAATCGCGAAATCAATTATGTAACTATAAACTAGTAGTCATTCTTTGAAAGCTCTGGGTGCCTTGACTGCCTGAACCGTTTTTGATAAGGATATGTCCATATTCACATTTTTAACTGCATAATTGTGCGCCAAACATTATATTTTGAATTACTGTTGTTCTCTTTACAATGATGACATTGCTTCAAAACCATTGTAAGGCCTTTCGACCTGTCCTCCCACGACCCCTGGTGGCACATGGACCCATACGAGGGAATACTGTCGGAATACTTCGCAGCTTCCTTGATTCCAAATTGAATATGAACTTACCCATGAATTTCAACCTTATCACTAACATACGGAGCCTTCAGTGTGTGCACTGAACATTGACTTTATCGGATGCCCCTCCCACGAGGCTGACACACAAGGACCCATAACCGTTGACGCTTCGAAAGTCACTGTAAGATGTCAACTGACACGAAACACCCTGTCAAATACGCGATCCTGATGTGTTAGATGTGAATTAACATAATTAGAATTAACCGGACAGCGATACGCATCCGCTTGCGGACCACACACACATGAGGAAACTCCTCAAGCAAATAGATCTCAGAATTTTTTGCAATATCCCATAAGAATTGTTCGCTCCAAATATCCTTCTGAACACCTCTCCAATGGCACCCTACTGTAAACAACGCGTTCAATGTTGCTTCCCGCCCGTTTCAGATCGCCTCAGCTTCAGTCCTGAAAGGAGTATCTCACCTGCTCCCATCACCGTAATGAAGGGTTTCCCTGCTTCAAGAGATACCACTCCATTTATTGAACCAGACTCGCCGACTCCTGATGAAGAAATTGTTGAAACCCCTCCTGAGTCACTGCCATCAAGCTTGTCTCTCAAGTCCCATGCGAGGTCTGGGATTGACAATAATAGACCTTGTGAGTAGTGGTATCAATTCTTCTGTCCATGACCAGAAATATTGATATATATCAGCCAAGAAGGTTAGAGTGCAAGCACCTGCCACCGTGCGAAGATCGACGCCTGCCAGGACTGGCAGGAGATCAACACCACAGAGATCTACAACGAGTGGCTCAACTCCCGACAACCCTCAGTCCTCAGCTGAGTCTGAGGACGAGGAGCGGCGCATTCCTAAGCCTAAAGGTGAAGTAGGCCATCCAGGAACTCATGGATATAGTCTTTTCCCCACCCTCAAATGGGACAAGGCCGTCTATGACGCAGTTCAGGTGATTCATTATATACAATCTCAGTCCATATGCTAAAATATGCTCACATAATTCTTTCAGAAACTCGTACAGAAATATGCTGATTCTAAATTGGACAACACACAAGGTATTTCTAAGCAAGATGAGACTCTCGTTTTGGACATGCTATCTAAGGTGTGCATATATGCAGTTGGGGTTCTTGGATACTGAGCTTTCAATTTTTTAGGTTGTAGAACGCTATACCATGCTGAGAAAATACGTGGATTACTGGCCAGCACGCGACATGCTGAAGCAGTATCTCAAGAATACTTCTGAGAAGGCGCGTCGAGAGGAAAGAATCGTCACTGTATGTCCTCATTATTATCTCTTTCCTTCATTAAGACTAAACTCGACGGTTAGCATTTAGGAATAAATTGAGTGGCATATCATATGTTTTTTTTTTTTGTTCTTTTCTTATTCTTCTTTTTCTTTTTGATGTGCACGTCATACGTCCCAAAGCCATGCGTCCCAAAGCAATGTAATTTATGATGAGAAGCTTGATAAGATATATTTTCTCACGCACTTGTTGAGGATATCATGACTTCAACAATAATTAAAATCATTGTTTTGATGCGATGAAGCCAACTAAGAACTGGGGTGTAGAGACTGCAGAGCTACATCAGGATAGCCGCTAGTGACCCTGGTGGCCTGAGATTAAGCTCGGAAGCCTCCCACGGCTTCCTAAGATAAGCGTCTTAGTAAGAATCGTTCCGAAATGCTATATAGGTCGCCAGATGCCCAGGTTGATAAATTATCATCCTTTGCTTTACGGTCTCCGACTAGTCATGACTCCATCAATCGCTTTACAGGCAAGTCCGAGTTATTCATGATTGCATTCATCTGATTTAACAATCATTAGAAATATAAAACGTATGCTGTGATGTCGGGGCATAAAGGCCCAGTGAATGTCGTGAAATTCAGCCCAGATGCCCGCTTTCTCGCCAGCGGAGGTAAGTACAAATGCAGATTACACTCCAGGAAGGACTGAGGCATTTCCGCTAGGTTCTGACTCGCAAGTAATCATATGGTCTCTTGCCAAAAAGACCAGAGAATATACTGTCAATTGTAAATCTTATGGAGACGTCACAGATATTCTCTGGGCTAGTTTGCAACCCAATCTACTCTATCTGATCTTCTCGACGGCTGACGGCTCAATCCATGTCTTCAATGTGAAATTGGATACGGTAACACATTCTTGTATTTTCTTTGGAGTCTGACTTAAACATTGAGTAGTTGAACGTACGCTTCCAGCACCAGCGTACCATACATGCTTTCACTCAATCAGTCCAAAAAATGGACTTCGATATATTCCATAACCGTCTAGCGGCAGTTGGTCAAGGCGAATTAAAGGTCTGGGATATCGATCAGGACTGTAAGGCATCTCCTTGATATTTTATAACATGATATTGTGATCATATTAGGGTCAATATCTTTACTTGCCACCGTAACCTCAAGTGGACTTATTGCCAAGACTGTCCACTTTTTCGACGACGGGCAGTGCATATTGGCTGGATATATGGAATCTCATTGGATGTAAGTCAAACCTGAAAGTCATTTTAGCCTGTTGATGTATTCGCATGATTGAACAGTAGTCGTGCTTGAACAGTACTACCATGGACTGTGCTTTGGGAAAGAATGGTATTTAGTAGAATGTAAGTGCTACGGTTTTGAATATTTACCAGGCCATGACATTTCTTTAGTCCAAAGGCTGCCATATCACCAAGCGGCAGATATTTCCTAGTTCACAATATGCGGACGGGCTGTGATGCTTATACAATCCCGGAAATGGGAAGACATGCACTGTCGACATTTTCTGCACCTGTTACCTCACGTAAACCTATTGGTGTAGGGTTTGCATCAGGTGGTTCTCTTGTTATGCAAGGCGGTAGTCGAGGTCGACTTTACCTGCACAGATTTGAAAGCGCTACCCTTTTTCAAACACTCCAACATAGTACGTCCTTGTTATTAAACTGCCCTAAGAGGTCTAACTCTGTTATCAGGATCTCGAGGATTGCTGCAAGCCATTGATGTGAGCATCGGCCACATGTTAGTCTCGGTACATCATACTTACATTTCATAGGGTCATTCCTTCAGAGATCAGCATTGGATTGCAGGTGCGATGTCCACCGAGCCGTACACCATACAGCTTTGGAATCCTAAAGTAAGTTTGTGAGCATCTTCAGTGGAGAATCAATAACGCATTGTATGCAGTCATTATCGAAATGGAAGGACGGCAAAAAAATCCAAGCCTTGGTTCTTATCCCATTTATTCTATGCCTTCTGGGGTTCGGCTGCATCTACCCACCGCGTCTAGGTATAGATGTGATGACAACAGGTGATATCCCCCAATTATTCATAGCATTATTAGGATTTCTGATTTACTCTTGCGGTTGACAGCTTCTAGGGAAGTTAAATGACCCTCAAAGTCCGCACCCATAAGCATTGCTACTGTTACTCTGTCTGTATCACCAGTAACGGTGACCGTAACCACCACCCCGGAGTACATTGAGCCTACTAGTATCCCACCAATAACCGAAATAACCTACATGTCTCACACTACTCAATCGAGCAACTCAATGCCAACTGAGGCACGCATACAAGAAGCATCAACTTGCGAAATGCGAGCAACGGCTACCTGTGCATCACCTGATGTTGCTCTGCTTACAGCTTAGGTATGCTCGCGCGTAATATGCAGCAACGTGTCATGTAGACTAGGACCTAAAATGCAGACAGGATTTAGAAGTGTGAGGCAGAAGCTTCATTGACCGAACCTCAGCTTTGTGTTGCATCACACCACTAATGATGCTGCTGCTAAATCAGAGTGGTAGAACTTCGTCGGCATTAGTAGATTAAATGTTCCTTGATTTGCTATCTTTACACGAGGCAAATTAAGCGATAAATCATATGCTCATTTACTAGTGCATCAGGAAAGCTGTCACGGGCGGCTAATTGCTATCCTAGCTAGTCAAACTGCTATGTAGCTCTGTATAGATGAAAGCTGTTAGGGACTGCTAGGGAGCGCTACACACCGGTAATCCACCCCAAACCAATTCTGTCCTTCGAACAAGTCATGTGTGGCTCAAACTGCAATTTACCCTCGTTCACATCCTACCATCTCAACCTCAGTTTGTTTCGAGTTGTGTCCTATGCCTCCCATCTCTAAGACGCCTCATGCTCTCTCCTATCATATTATCGGATTCGCCAATTATCCCTGCTTGCTGCTCTGCTCCGCTTGTTGCTCCGCTTTCTTGCTGCTCGCCTGTGTTGTACTCTGCCTTCGATCTGGTGCTTGAATCAATCACTGCTTGGCTTGGGCTTTCTGCAACACACTAACCAAACTCTCATCATCTTTTATCATTATCTCTCATTTCCGTCGCTCGAAGGGTTGGAAATGGAATGAGTTGAAGCTCGAGGGCATGCACGAATTTGGACACCCATATAGTGCGTTTCGAACAAATCCCGTCATCTTGCAATAGCTAACTGAATTTACTCATTCTGAGGTATGTTCAACTTTTTGATATTGTTTTGACAGAGCCGTAACCCTTCATTCACTTCAGCAGGTATCGCTCTCGCCGGGTCACCTGGAAATAATGCAGATGCTTGGATGTTTCTGTGAGAATACCTTGTTTGGTTTCTGTTATATTGTTGCTTTGTTTGTATGGTTCTCGGTCTGTCATGAAGCGATATTGTTCTTTCCATTATGATTTGTTAACATATGCTCTACTCGTATAGCAGTCATAATTCGAATATAATAAATTCAGTATTATTGTTCCTATATATAGATAGAGAATTGGAAAATGTATCCCTGGAGACTGCTAGGTAGCGCACTTTGCCGTCTCACTTTGCTATATAGCAATCGGAGACTTGGCTTCTGGAAAATCAGTCTGTCGCTAAGAGTGTTGCTAGCCTGCTAGGAACCCCTAGTCAACGTTACATTCGCTAAACACACTATGGGCCTCTATAGCTCACCTAGCTCTACCTAGCATTTGTCAACTTTCGTGATGTGATGCTCTTATCTTCATCCCAGAATCATTGTGTACATACATCCTAGCTTTTCTATGTGTACACATCATCTAGTTTCTTTATTAATATGTGATCGTGCGAAGAATCAAATATGACCAGTATCGGAATGCTACATTCTCCGTTAAAAATAAGCGTGCCTCTAACAGTGAGTATTAGTATATCTGCTGCAACGTATTACTGCAGGTGTCGCGCATTTTTTTAAGGAATTTCTGAGTCTTCTTGTTTCGTGTGAGGGCCCTTTTCCACTCATGGCTTGTTCTCAGTTTTGCTGTTCCTTCGTTGATTCGATTAAGCATCTCTTCATACCATGACTCACATTCCGAGGACCAATATCCGAGATCTAGCCCAGAGTGTGCCCATGCATTGGGCCTCGGCCACCAAGAAATCTGTTTGGGAGTTTTACCCGGTTCTAAAACTAATTAGTAAGAAAGTATGCTGGAAAGCATGTGAAAGTATTGCACCTTGAATAATATGGTAAACACCGCATATAAGATCAACCTCTTCGGGCAATAAAACATATTGATGGAAAGTTGCCTCGGATTTAGGGATCTTGATTTCAATGATGCCATCTTTTATTGCTTCAAATCCACCACTATCAAGAATCTGAGCAATGCGACTCGGATACGAATAATCCATGGCCAAACACCATATTATCCCTCCCGCCAATAAAGCTAACGCCCCCCTCGGCGAATCTAAAAACATTTTACATTGATGAACATAGGAGATATATTCTGTTCTTGAAGGAATATGGTTGAGTATCCTATAAGGCAGTTGAGGATAAAGTAATGAATTTATATTATAAGACGCTCTTGCGGAGGAAATAAGAATCATTAGAGCTGAGCCTTCCCATAGAAGGGAGTTTAGGGTTTCCGTGTGGGTTCTTCTTCTTAATCTTGACCATCGAAAAGCTTGAAGGGGATCGCAGGTTGCGATCATCCATGATTGTTCCTTGCTGCTCTCTGGACTACCGGCCAGAACATATACGGTGCCTATGTTGGTTTCCATTATTGTTATGAAAGTGCTCAGGTCCCATTGGTTGTCTACTAGGACCTGGTGTAGTCCTTGTGGATGTAAATTACTAACACCAGGAGAAATGTCATGATCTTCTAGAACATGCAGCACAAATGATTGAATATATTTTTCAAACCCCGAGGTCATTATGCAATCCCGCTCCCCAAGTACATAGAGGGCAGCACCTATAGGGAGTTTATCCTCCTCAACGAGGCTTTTGGCATCACGAGAGGGGTATTGCAGTAGACCGTAGTGATTGTAGCATATTTCCAAAATATTCTGTTTGGAGTGCACATCTTGACGAGTGTTCAAGGGTACACCTGTTGTACCGAGCGCCAGTTCATAATCTTCCGGGACCATGAGTGGGTTGAAATCTTCCTCAAAGGGTTCCTCAAAATTAGATATTTCGTCGTCCATATCTAATTGTCCATGGACGGAATCCTTCTGATAACGATAATCATCATCGAATTCTGAGCATACGTCCCATTCATCATCATGGGAGTTGTATTGTTTTGCCGCTGGTGTGTACATCTTCCATCTCCACTTTAATTCACCTCCATTTAGCAGAGTTCGAATTCTTGAGCCTGAGATGAACTTGATCCATGCATAGACTTTTGTTCCAGAACCCGGAATCATACTCACATTCAGCTCATCCAGATAAGCCATTGCGAGCCTTTCCCTAGCTAATCTTCTAGCTTTAGTTTCTTCATCCTCATTTTTTTCAATAAATGCATGTCTTGAGTGTTGACGATCAAAAAATTGGGTCCAAGTCTTGTTCACTTGTTGAGACAGTGTAGTCGGTACATGAGAATGATGCGATTGAGCAAAAGAGGTTCTGAGTCGACTATAGTAGCTGATGATTTCATCCGCAACCATTGTGGGCAGGGCATGTTTATCAATAATATCCCAACCAGTTCGAGGAGGAGCCCTTCCAACTTTGCACCAATGAAACCATATAGGAACATTGACCTTCAACAGCTCCCTTAAGACCTCGAAGCTAGAGAACTTCCCAACTTCAATGAAAGTCCCGAGACGACTAATTTTGTTTGAAAAATCCCCAACAAATGTTTGAGCCAAATCTTCTACCCATGCTCGATCTATGCCCTCATGGGATGCTAAATAATTGATCCACGGGGAGCTCATGTCTGGAACACTCGTCGACCGCTCAAAGAGTACAGCACCTAAGCTGATTGTGGCTAATAACCCGAGGAAGGCGTCGCGAGACCTATAGATGCATTTGATTGCATTCTCATAGAACCTGTGGGGATGCAAATAGCCTCTTGTACTCGGCAACGGTAGCCAATTAAAATCAAGTTCTAAGTGACCCCCGAGTGTTTTATGAGCTTTTTCGCAATACAAGCCAATGCCAGTTCCAATCGACACCAGGAATCTGCAACATCCTTTTCCATCTTCCATAAACCTCCAATATTAACCAGCCATACTGAAGGATTGTCAATCCATAGCCGCTGCAGGATGGGCCCATCGTATATCGGGTACTCAGGTATCAACGCAAGTTGTGGATGCCTAGCGACGAACCATTGCCGATCTTGGAATCCTTTGGAGCCTGCATTTTCCCAGTAAACCAACGTTTTGTGAGTAGGAAGTAAGGGAAGGAATGTCTGATTCGGTGAGGTAAAGACATTGTTGGCATGCATGAATATCAGCCTACAATCCTATTAAAAATTAGTACCTCTGCATAGATAATCAGAGGTTCAGTTACCTCATTCACAACTTTGTTAGTCGCCATTCACGGTCTGTCTAGCGGCTTAATATGTACCGTGGTTTGTTAACTTCTGGATGGAGAGGATATGTTCTTCAGAGCTGTAGACTTATAGCAATACGACTTGTTAGGATGGAGAGCAAGATGTGGCGGTAGCAGAAGATGAGATGCACGAGGTTTAAGTTTTCAAATTCCGACGAGGACGTGATGGAAGCACAAGAAGTTCCCAGAATACTAGAGTAGTACTTAAGCTACAGGATTAACATGGTTGATCCCATTTTCAAGTTGTTATCATACGTGTAAATTCATGATATTATATACAACTCAATAATACCTTTGCAGATGCGATAAAGGCCAATAACTCCATATTTAGTTTATCGAATTTCGAATTTTCATATACTGTACATTGACCATCATCAGCATACCTTGGAAGACGGTCAAATGGACCGAGAGCTATATAATATTAGAATAAAAGGTCCACTCTTTTACACAGGCATTCAAGTTAGCCTTCGTTGTGTGCGCCCAGGCCAGAACCGCATCCCACGTTTCCACATTAGGAGTTATCCATATAATGATACCTAAGAGCTTATATTGCTTCGAAAAAACTTTACATGAGGTTTATTTACAAAGTTAATGAAGATAGTATAGGTGGTAGCAAGCGTCGAGTGACAGCCACAGTAACATTGATCATACCGGAGCAGCGAGTTCCAGTGGCGAGTGATAAGCTACTTGAATCTAGAAAGAAACAGAAAGAGATGGAATAGAAGTCAGTGAATAAGATACCACGGCCTACAGGAGCGATTCAATACGAATTGAATCACTACTGTAGGACACAAGTGGGGTTGGAAGCCGCTAGGGCTAAGTCGAAAGGCGCTCGCACTGGCTTCGAATGTTTCAATGTCCGACGTGCCAATTCACCAATTCACGCTCAAGCTCTGCCTGCGCTCCCCGCTACAAAAGGTCGCAAGTCTAATGCAACAAGTCTGATCAACAAGGACTGTGGAAAGTTTGCACTCTTGCTGGTACGTAGGAGCTAAATCAAGCTCGATAACCTCAGCTGAACGGTTGAGTAATGTCATAAACAACCATTCCCTTAATAACATGTCGAGAGCTCACCAATCGAGGATCCAGTACGGCAGGTGCAACAAGGAAGAGTACTCAAAGCTATAGCTATTACACATGATACTCGGTTGTTGGGGAACTGAACGTCGTCTATATACAGCCTTACAGGTATGCATAAGCTCATTCTGCCATAGCTCACCGCCAACCCCTGAACTGCAGCTCGCACATGCGGATGATTTCTGCAAGCTCAACCTTCCATGGAATGCATTATGCAAAGCTTATGGTACAACAAATGTACTCTACAAGAGTTGAGTGGCTCAAGGAGGAGTTGAGCAGCAACAGCTTGGAGATAGAGGGCATAGTCGTGGCATTTCGCAGATACGTGCTTATCCTTTTTTCATTGTCATACATATAACTAACGTGCCTGCTATTCTGGCCTATTATAAATAATCAAGCTGCTCATGGATCACTACCGCACCATAAGTGACTGCCACGACGTAGGAAGATCATAGACTCGCCTGGCAATGGAAGATCAGGGGTTGATTGGCAACGGCGCAGACAGCAGGTAGGTCTGTAATGATCGAACCAATTCGTGTTTTGGTGACTGAATGTGTGTAGAAGATATAACGGCCCATTTATACTAACATCCACCACCCATATATGCGGTATGAATCCAATCATTCCCAGCAGCCTACCTGGGCCATGAATGACATTGGCGGGCTGTGATGGATGGAGTGACATTGGACAGTTGGTTGGGGTATGATGGAAAGGTTATCTTTTGACAGTGTATCTATGGAGGAACGGATCTCCGTAAGTTTGTCGTTATCCACCGTTTTTTTATGCCAAACAGTCTTCTTATTTAGAGACACGCATCCTGCCCTCTCACGCCTCTGACACATCCAGTCGGTCCGATCTATATAATTTTGCCAAGCATGTTCTCAGCTTTTGCGGCACAATGGTCGGATCATAGCGAGCGCAAAGTGTGTAGTGCGTATATGGTTATGGAGAGTGTGGAGATTACTGCGGTACCGGTTATGCGGATGCTGAGAAAGGCTTAAATGAATGAAACGGATTAGGGTCGTGAAGGAGGATCATGGGCGCTGTTGTACGATCCCTCTGTGTGGTATGTTTTCTTTCCTCATTCCCGTATGTTACTCGAATACTAAGACATTTCTTCGTTATGTTATATTGGATCCAAGATTATATTGATGCACAAGCAAAATCCATTACTCAAGCTGCCCGCTTACCTGGAATCAACGAAGCGAGCAGGATACTTATGCAGGGAGCCTTAATGACTGCGCCGCTGTATACCGCGTTATCGTGGCATCCTCCCTTGACCGATAACAACGTCGTGATTAAGGGTAAAAAGATAAAGGAGAAGGTTGTTGCATCATCGGTCTTGTTGTCAGTCATCAGAAAGCCTTAGAGTAGATAGCAGTTAGTGAACGTTACATACTATAGTAGTGGTGCCTTACTATACATACAGTTGCACCTTATAATTTGACACTGAATGAACCGAAGTCAGGTCTGTGTGTTGGTATGTTACTATGCTGCGACAGGATGTCACGCCATCCATAAACTCGGTAATCTGGTTACTTTCAGCCTCGATTTTTTGATAGAATTCCTTGAAATAGCAATTTAAATGATTCGTAATAAAACAGTTAGGCAAAATAAGTAATAATTGTAGGGATATGTGGGTACCAAAATCTGCCAAGAGAACCCCTCTTGACGTTCAAGATCCTGTTACGTGCAGTTGAATGATTTTTCATAATTTAGCCTCTGCACATTTGTTCAATCTAAAATTATGCATTATTCCCTCATGTGCATACATTCTATATTAAATATTCAGAGCTTCGATCGGTGATGCGGTAGCTCCAGAAAATCTGCAAGCTGAATGTGCGACATCCTGTCACGACATAGTACAAATAGAGTTATTGTGCAATACCTCCCATCACCCATCATCAGTTACACTGCTGAGGCAGAGCGGGTGCAACAAACAATGCATAAGAGAAGCATGCAATTATGAAAGAAATTACCTGTTTCTGGCAGACCTACTTGTAAGAGAGGAAAACAAGATCGTTGAGTGATGAGGGAAGCAAGGGAGGAGCATCAGTTGCCAGAGGAGGACCTGGGGGTTGCCTGATTCAATATGTAACAGTCCATTGCAGCAGGTTGCTCAATTTCAGGCAACTTTAGGGCAGAGTTGAAGGGGGTTGCTGCATAAGTTTCTCTGAATTATTCCGTGTCTTCGCAAAGTGCATGGCAGCTCACTGTGTGCTTCTCGAAGACGCCAAGAGATAATATAGAAATTCGAGGAGGGTTTGCCCATAAAGAGTTGAAAGGGATTGCTGCATAGGTTTATCTGAATTATTCCACGTCTTCGTGAAGTGCATATTTCCGAGCGCCCACCACATGAGTGGCAGCTCACTGCGTGCGTCTTGCAGACGCCAAGAGATAATATAGAATTCAAGGAGGGTTCACCCATAAATGCGAGCTAAACTTTAGTGTTCTGATTTACCTCAGGTGATACCCCACTGCTGATTTACAGTGCCTATGGGTAAGTCTTCAACTCTTCTGCCGCAATATTTCACTGAGTACTGGTTTCATAGTGTTGATCAATGATCCCAAGATGGCTTCATGTATTGTGGTGCATGCCCTTGCAGACCTGTTTCCCCCAATTGTTCCAACTTTCTTCCATAGCCTTTGTCAGCGACCGGGCCCCCGTCCTCCAGGCGAAACATTGAAGGGTCCCTATGTGGCTAAAAGAGAGCGCGAGGGCTATATTGAGTGGTTGAAGCTTGCCGCTACTTTGCAATTGGTGCCTTGTTGTTTTAATGAGATAACTCTACCACACTTCCTACACCAGATCTGGTTTGCACATCCCTTTGAGATAATTTCTTTTGCCAGCATCTTTGCGACTCAGCCCAAACTGTTAGAGCATGTTCGCCGTTTAAGGATAGACATAGCTTTCACAATCTATTTGGAGGAAGAAGAACCGGTTACTATTGAGGATATAGCTACTTATGATTACACCGGCTGGGGTGAATTTGAAACAGATTATCCTGATTATCCGGTGAGAATATATTCACAGCCTTATTAGTACCAAATTGATGGTTATAATTCAGATGCGGCGACTCGGTAACAGTGCCATGTGATGGTTTCCAAACCTTGTTGCATTCGATGGTGGATATACTGGGACTGGAGTTCGCCATTGTTGTGCCCCGTTGCCTGGGTATCTTTTGGGACTGATTAAGAGCTTGGCCAGTGGCGTATACCTACGCTCATTACAACTCGTTATCACCCCAGGTGATAGGGATTTACATTCCAATATCCGCGCTCTTCAGTATCTGGAAGAATTGTCAGTGGATTGCATTGAGTATGCATATCGTCGCATTCCCCTATCCATGGTCATCCGGGAGCCATATCCTAAGCAGCTCGAACATCTGACTTGGCTATCCCTCACTGGAAGCATCCATCAAAATCCCTTGACTATCTTCCAAGATTGGGATTTACCGTCCTTAACACATTTATGCGTCGATGCCGGGCCATATTGTAGGGATTGCGATCTGAGCACTATTCTTCAGTGTTCTGGAAAAAAACTCAAGACCCTTAGTTTGAGCGGTGAATTTGCCATGGATGACCTCCCTCTTGCTGAATACTGCCCAAACTTAACACGCTTTGAAGTCGATTGGACATTTTCCTTGGTAACAGTATTGTGGCACCCCACAGTCGAAGACCTCATTTTCCACTGTGACGAAACTTTAATAGGTACCCCTAGGACGGCACAGCATAGACTGACAGACCAAATTGCTATGGTCGTTACTCACCGTGGAGCATGGGAGCAGTTATGCAGGATTGTCGACACTGCATGGGATGGTACAGAGATCCCTACACGTGGGCTACAAGTTTTGTGGCAGTCCATTAATAACGGAGTTCAGGGAATGATGATTTCTCGAAGATACATTTTCGATTCTCCTCCTCCTAATCGACGAGGTCGCTGGTGGAATATGGCACATCTCGAGTATTTTCGCGAAGAAGGTATTGAATGCTTGGGAAAGAACGGTATTCAATTGTTGGGTGATTAGGATAGGCATAGGTCATTTATAAGTTACATAAACAATAGACTGGAGTGTTTGTCTAGCAGAATATATAGCAGAATATATGTAGTATCCATTGCCCCATATTAATATTCCACTTTAGACCTGAGGATATTTCATGACTACCAAGTTGTGTGTGCCGTGTAGCGACTGCATCGGGCTTCTGATGAACAATGAAGGGGTTATCAAAGACATAGTATATTTATTTTAGGTCATTTTATCTATATGGTATTAGTCTAGTTACGGCAGGTACCTATAGCAGTATGATGCCAAAGTGAGGCAAGGGACTCGCAGATCCATAAATCATAAGCAGGTCTTGTGGGCGAATAGTCATGTGTCAAAGGATATGATAGAGGATGGGGCAGTGGGTGAGATAGAACATCCTTCAGGAATGATTCAATACGAATCGAATCACTACTGTAGTACGCGACCTGTGGTAATGAGATGGGCCCCCGCACAACGTGGGACAAAGTGACTTTCGGCACTCACTTTCGTGCCCTGTTATCTTGGCAGGGCTCACTTTCGTCACTTTTCCCACACTTCGACACTTTCACTTTCACTTTCACTTACGTACTTGCAGGCTTTTTAACCATTATATATACTCTAAGTGTCTTCTTCTACTATTTATTCTTTTCTTTCAAGATGTATACATATCCATTCCACTCAGCAGTGTCATGTGGATGGTCGTAAACCATCTGACTCATCGCATCGGTTCCATTGCTGTGAGCTACTTGTTCTTGCCCTATATCGAAGCATATGACATTATTAATTATTTACTCACTTGCTATAGCTTTAGATTCCTGTAGGAGGGAATTGGAGGGCTTGAATTATACGTTATGTGTTGTAGAGCTGCATGGTCTTAGGTGCATTAGGTATGCTCCTCGCCGACGTTCATCTCCAACTTACTCACCATTCAATACTTATTAGGAACGTTCTTGGTCTTTCGTTATCTTCCATATCACACCATAATCAAAATACGAATATATGTATATATATAATTGGCATGATAATAGAAGTCCCTACCTATGTACATTGATTGCCCGCTCCCCTATTATTTGTCTAATCCTTGCAGATTCATGTATTCCTTCGCACTGGAGCCGAATCATTGTCTGATTCCATCACATCCGCTTTGCACTTTTTGGATCTCAGTATATCATTTTCTGGCTAAGTCTCCTTGAGGGGATAGCGCGTGGAATAGGTAGAAAGAACGTCATCTTAACGCAAGTGCTTCTGATTCCCACAGATACTACGCCGATGATGCAGACTCGCTCATAAGTTAGAGCCATTATAGTGGAGTATATATTTAAAATATACCTATAGTGAATAACCTACAGCATGTGCCTGTGCACTTCAACCACCCACTAATCCCTCCTTTTCAATAATCCAAGCGGTCATACTCAGCCTTGCTGCCTTTGTAAGATCTTGTATATTGACCCACTGCCTTTACATGAACTGGAATTTGTACTGGAGTGCTCGAAGACTCGTCCTGAATGCTCTGTGAGGTACTAAATTAGCAAAGTGAGCAAAAGTGAGGCTAGAACGACGAAATCGACTTATTATGGCTCATAGTTCACCGGGAACTGCCTCATGAATCATAAGAGTGAATTTGCCTCCATAAAATTTCAATAATTCGCCGGAAATGCTTGAAAGTGAACGAAAGCGCAAATGCAAGTGAAAGCATGGGAAGTGCGACAAATTCACTTGCCCTGCCAAAAAGTGAACGAAAGTGAAAGGCGCTCACTTTTGGCAGGGAAAGTGAGGTGAAAGTGAGCGCCGAAAGTCACTTTGTCAACCACCCCGCGCGCACTGACTTCAAATCTTTCAATTTCTGATTTGCACACCCGCCTCAAGCCTTCAGCTTCCAGTACAAGCTCTATGCAATATCAACTAAACACAGTAAGGACTATTGATCGGTGAGTAACGTCTTGCATGCGTTGAATAGCTCGAACTGAACTTCTAATCAATAATGGCCGTGTGGAGACCATGGCAAAAGCTTGTCAAGAAAACATCAGGCCGACGAAGTTCATCAAGGAAGGTCCTTCAAAGCTATAGGACTTGTTTATCTATTGGTTAAATATACCTTTCGAGCTGAGATCAGTCCATGTTGGCCATATAGTGGTATCTAAGCTGCTGGCTCACTGCTGACTTTTGAATTGCAGACTGTTCTGTTCAGCTTGGCACTCCTCACTAGTCTCGAATTAGGACCTGGAGATGTGAGGAATAGTGAGGGTGGGGTATGGGGGTATGCTCGAGGAGGTTGGGTATAGGAGAAGTTGAGCTGTGACGGCTGTGATGGGGCTACCCACTCCAACCATTCACAGGTATGTGTATGTCTCCTTATTCTCTCCTGACATATACGGGACTTGATATCTTAATCTGTAGCATCGGTTTGTGCTGCTCGTTGACAATTGCAGCGCCCCCAGTGATAAGTGCGACACAGGAACATCATGAGCTCGACTCAACTTGCCAGTGAGTGATCATCGGGATGCTTCTCATACAGTTATTGAATGAATGCATGTAGAATAGGAAATCGCCAGGTTACTAATGCACATCACACGACACATATGTATGTGCAGTTTACCTCGCTGCCTTTCACCATTATCGCCTCCTTCAAGGTCTGCCGTTGTCGTCATTCGAGCTCGGCTCCATTCGTTGGCATCTTACTAGACAATTCCTACTCTTCAATGATGCCTATTATCTACGTATGAGGCCGGTTGACACTGAAACATTTTCTAGATCTACCTCACACACGATAAAGGTCTCGCCCACCATCGACTTCATCTTGTACCGATGACAGCAGCCGGATATGGGGTGGAATAAAGAAGATTGTTTGGAAGTATTTCTATATAGAGATCCCATAAGCTCGCTCTTGAATCATTATTTTTGCCAGTTAATTGTTAACATAGAATTCACAAACACAAAAGCGGTGTGTATCGTTTAGATTGTCTTTCCATCTTTACCATCAATTAAGAATAGTACTCGGCCTTGGTACGTATCATTGATGCTTCTAAACGTGCATCGACTTCTTCAATGACCTAATTGTTGCAGATAGAACGATTGCAACGTGTTATCAGGTGCTGTATAATATACATAAATAGAGAAGTATGTGCGAGAAGTATTAGTCTAGAATAGATGTTTCACTTACCTTGTAATCAAAATAAATTAGAAATCAGGAACTTAAGCAACAATGTTAAACAAGCAAGCTACTGAGTGAGTTACTTCGGTGGGAGATGGGCTGAATGCTTCGAAATGCCCTTGGGTGCTCGATGTTGAAAGAGGAACTAGTTTCTGAATCTCCGAAGTACTTATAAATCAGAAGAATTGCTTTAAAAAGTATAAGTATCATGGGTGTTTGAAAGGGATGAAATGCACAGGAAAATGGCAATGTCTTACTGATATGTGTTGCATGATAGGATTATATAATCTCCCTTTTCACATCCTTTTCCGTACGTGTAATGTCAGCTTAACCTTCCCATGTCCAAAAGTGTATATGTGTATTATTTTACCAACTTTCAAATAATTTGCATTTGCAAATATGTTTCAGAATAACCAATTTGACTGACCTGGAAAGGCATGAAATGTACCTTTAGAAGACAATGTTTCCAAAGATTATCTGCATATGTATCACAGCAAGAGTATCAGCTTTTCTCAATTGAAAAAGGCATCACAAATTCTGGAAAATTAATAGTTTTTTTTTTTGGAGATACCAAAAGAGAATTCTGGACTTCGCAAACATATTCATTGAGGGAATCATTAAGTATAGCCGGGTCCGGTGACACATTTCTATAACATTTTCACATGAGGAAATAACTGCATGTCCCTGGTGTATTATAATATATACATAATATAACAATATTACGATTGTTACACTCATCCAACTCTGCTTGTTCACTCAGAGACAGAGGGTACACCTTACAGTTTTTGGGCTTGGAGTCTGGCAGTAATTCAATTGCATGGTCCCATATCTTTCTATCTGGCAAGGTGTCAAAGGACTCCTTCACAAATGCTTCTTCAAATTCTCTCAAGTATTCTGGGATAGCAGACTCCACTTTAACATTTTTGCTGTGGGCCTCTGCCAGTCTCTGTGACACTGTCTGAGTGGCACAAATGAACTCGGCCTCCATTGGTAGACTGATATAGAGCAATCAGTCTCCTTCAAAATCATCCTCCAGTGCAACAGGGTCTGTGTCATCATTGGCTTCTGATGATGACTTGTCCTTGACCTTGGATTCCAAATCCTCCTCATCCTCTACCTCCTCTACCATTGCTGGGTGCAGACCCCAATGACACTCCAGTAGTCGCTTGACTGCTGCTCTGGTCTGTACTCTCTGGGCCTGTGTCTCCTTTCAGACCTCTGCTCTAAATGTTTGGCACCTCTCTAGACACCGACTCATCTTGACATGCTTAGTTTACCAGTCAATCTCTGGGTTGTGCTCTTCCAACCAGGTGAACCCCAAGATGATGTCTTGTTTCCCAAGGCTCATAACTGCAAAGGTAGTCTGCTCTGTATGATCTTCATAGTGGAGAATGGTGTCTACTACCTCAGTGATGAAGCCTGCTTCATTTCAGGTTCCATCTACATTGAACACTGGGATAGCTCTGGTGAGCTTCTTAGTGGTGAGATAGTTCCTTCTGACAAAACCAATATCCATGAATTGGCCAGTAGCTCTGCAGTCTACTAGGGCTGGTGTAAAGAACAGTTCACCAGTGTCCATAGTTTGAACGCCAACCTTAATAGATAATGACTTAGGACCTGGGGTAGCTGCCAGAGTGTATTGTTTTGGCAAATGTTTCTCCCACTGATGAATTCACTGAAAAGAGGGGTTAGCAGGGTCTGGTGGTTTTAATGTGACTGTAACTGAATTTTCAGCCTCCAAAAATTGAGTAATTATAGATTCATTTTCCAAAACTGAAAATCAATTAGATACATGCAACAAGGGCACATAATTCACTTGTTGCATGTCACATAATCCTGCTCTTCACTGGACTCTGCAGCTGCCACATTTTCAGACTCCACTGGGGGTTGTTCAGCTGTGTCTAAGTCTGCCCTGAGTTGATAAAGGAGTTCTGTTTTCTCATTTTTTGTGAGTGCACAAATGCCAAAATCTGCATTACAGAATTTAGCAATATGACTGATTTTGCCACAGCATCTGCAAACCAGACTGGATACAGTGGCCCTTCCACAAGCTCTGTCAACCTCCATTGGGACTGGGACATCTGGAGCCTGAGTGGGCGCCGAGGAGGCTGCAAATGTCGCAGGGCATGGTTGCATGAAAGGCCTTAAAAGTGGGGGCTGAGACCTTCAGTACTACAGGCAATGGCTTGATGACTGTTGGAGTCCACTCTGTTGTTCAAATATTGTCCCTGAACACATTGTTGGTCTCCCAAGTATCTGTCAGGCTTCAGGTGGCGTCTACCCATTGATCCAGGCTGTCTAGTTTGGGCACAGACTTCGAAGTAGCAATCTGTGTCCATAAGGCCTTTGAAAGTCCTTTGCGGAACTTCACAACTTGAGTAGTGGATCAATTATTTGAACCTATCCACATAATCATTGATGGAGTCTGAGCCCTGGTATCAAGAGTTGCCCTCTAGTTGGGTAATTGCAATTGCTTGTCTATTTTGAGGGAGGAAATGTTCTTTGAAGTTGGTTTCAAATTGGGTGATCATAAATCCCCCACTGCAAATAGGCACTCATAAGAAAGTGTTCCCAAGGTTAGTTATTTCGATGTAGGTTGCAGAAGCAGAGTAATTAAATACCATACATGTCATTATAAGCAAGAAATATAAGATCTGTACTCTAAACTAACCCAAACACCCTAATCCCTAACCCTAACACCTAACCTGGGGGCTTGCGCCACCCCCAGACCCTGGCGATATTTTCTTCCTCTTTAGCTATAAAAATCAGATATACTCCCTAACCTAACCCTAACATCCTAATCCTAACCCTAACACCTAACCTGGGGGCTTGCACCACCCCCAGAACCCAGCAGTATATTCCTCTTAACTAGAAAGAATGTATATAAATTCCCTAACCTAACCCTAACACCCTAATCCCTAACCTGGAGCTTGTGCCGCCCCAGACCCTGGCAGTATTTAAAAAAATAGGTATACTGCTAATGCTTTCTCTTTAACAACCTAACACTAGCTCCTAAGTCCTCATACAGCTCCCAGACATGTCAAGTGATTTTATTTGAGTAATGAATAGCATGCAAAAAAATTGATGAGACCAGGAATTGAACCCCAGGCCTCATTTATACCCTACACCTCTTTTGTAGTTACTAACCACTACACCAACAACTATTTTTTATTTGTTTGCTTCATAGCTCAAAGCTCAATTTCGGGCTCAAAATATGGGTGCCTGCCAACACAGAAGCTTTTTGCGGTGGGGGATTTGAGCATGCCGTTTCAAATTCCTTCCAATCTGAGTGGTACAGTCTGCCTGTTTCGGACTCCATGCACAGGATGTGATTGACAAACTCTGCAGCACATCCCTATTTGAAAAAAGTTAAGGTCCAGCTTATATGAGCCTGCTTGTTTGGAAAAGAACCTCCTACAATTGAAAATAGAGATTGCAGGAGTTGAGGAAGCCCTGCCCTTTGGCTTGGTCTCCATCAACATCAGGAGGGTTAGATTGCCTCATCTGGAATGAGTTTCAGCCTCCAGTCTTCCTCTGTCGCCCTTTGTGGTTCATTGACTACAGGCACTGGTGGCATGTCTCCTAGATTTGAAGTTCTTTGGAGTAGTATTTCAAGAGTGGCTTGTATTCTGTCTGTCTTCTGTTGTTCTTCAGTGAGAGCAGCCTTCACAGCAGCTAAGCACCTGAAAGCATCTATATCTGCCTGGTTAAGGGCTCCAGTTGCTTGTCCCAACATAAGACCTTCAGACTGAGAAAAAGGGATTCTGGTGCAGTCACTATGCTTGCATTTGAGCTATCTTCTGAGATACTAAATCGTGCAATACTGATGACTGCAACCAGAGTCTGGTCCTTAATGAAAAGACTTTCTACTGTAAGGGCAACCCTTGGACTCTGATGGACATCACATCAGAGCTAACAGAGGGGAAATCCAAAGTGATCAATAAGTGGTCATAAAATACAACAAGGGGGAGATCTCACCTAGCAGAGGGGAAATCCAAAGAGAAAGTCTTGGATTGCCTCTGCTAGAGTGAGTCCAATAAATACTATGTAACTCAGGAACCATCTATCCCAAGAAATACACAAGGGAGAGATCACAGGAACACTAGGAACAAGGAATGAGGTCAGCAGAAGAATGACCATAAAGACTACCCTGACTACACCTAGCTGACACCCCTGAATCTGGACTCCAAAACCTGCCACTGCATCCAACCTAACCTCCTGCTCTCCAGCCATAGCAATGGTGAACAACCAGACTCTGAAAACATGGAACAAACTTGATGAGTTGCAATTTGGGATCTGCCAGTGTCTCTGTTCCTGTATGATGGAAGGTAAGTATGGGACATGTGACTATCAGGGTCTCAGACTCTGAGATCTTGTTGGCAGGTGCTAAAGCAGAGTCTGAGTGACTGTACAGATGGCCCTCAGACTCTGGAAGCTTGTTGACATGTATTGAAGTAGAGTCTGGACAACTGTAAAAATGGAATTTTAGGGTTGTTCCCTGACAGATTGCAGGAAAATTCACTGTTTCCTTCCTCAGTGACTGGTTTCCAGGCAGTAGTCATATATGGATATCTGTCCTATGGTGCATGGTGAATGTATGACAAGAGTCCATACCTGTCCACTATGATGTGCATCATCACAGAAAAACAACAAATCCACTGAGTTGCAAATGAGCAAGTGGACGTGGTGGAGTAGGTGATACTCTGTCCTAAGTGCTATCCAAATAATTTTTTATTGATCTTGAGTTTAACATATTGTTTACACAGAGCAAATTGGTTGAGACACCCATTACTTCATTGCCATGACCTGTACTGCCTCTTCTCTTCCTCCTCCACATTTCACATGGCTGGGAAAAGAAATGCACCCACAATGCACCACTATGACATTATCACCATGACCTGCACTTCCTCTTTCCTTCCTCCTCCACACTTCACCCAGTTGGGTTCAAGGTTATGTAGGAGGAATGTGATTGGCAGCCACCAGAGTGTGCACCCTTGAGGGATCACCTGCTGCCTTGGTTTAAGGAGGAAGGAGAGGGATACTGCTGTTAGCCCATTCACTACTTGAACTTTTGCAAGGTATGTTCCTCACTGCTGGCAAGAAATCCATGTGCTAACTGAGACTTGCTAGTCTCCCACACTGCACTTATTTCACTTTCCCACCTGCCACACCCTGTGTTTTATTTTCTACCTTCTATCTTTTTACATGTGTATATTTCTGCATTTTGCCTGTATTTCTTTACTCTTTGTTTTGCCTCTATATCTCTTCCTGCCTGTGTTTCTCTCACCATCTCTTTCTCTGCCTGTGTATCTCTTCAATGTATTTCTCTTTTACTACTGTATTTGTCTCTCTCATGACAGGATGGGTATCAAAATAAAAAGATTTGGATGGCACTAAGTGCTGAGTATCACCTATCCACTGCCTCCTTATTCATTCACAACTCAGCCAATTCAAACCATCAAAACTTGAAAAATCTGAGAAGAAGCATGTCATAATGGGATCTTGTGGACCCTTCTGACCCTTTTGGAATTGAGGAATACTGCAAACCTACACAAACAGGTGAATCTATCATCTTATTATACCACCTAAGCCTCAGCCAGTCAAGATGGGTTTCTCCTCCTTTCCAGCACTGCCCCTGCCTGCTCTTGAAGATCTGCCAGCAGAACTACCAGTGTCTTTACCACTTACTCCAAAATCAACACCCTTAACAGCAGAGGAATCTTTTTTTCAGTCCCAACCATATTATTTGTATTTATACAAATAATATAGACCATGATGAGCCATCGCCATGGTTGCAAGCAGGTGGAGGAGCCATCCATGCCAGCTCTAGAGGCAGATGAGCCCCCTCAAGGACTCATCACAGGGGATCCAACGGAGCCCCACCAACTGTCTGTTGACCCCCAACAGACCCCCCTGAGGTGTTCGCTCTGGAACACCTGGGTGACCAGGACATGAGAGTGCATGGTCCCCAGACTGTACCAGTACTGGTACAGACAACTCTTAGCAAGGCAGGTCTGTCCAACACAGCCACACAAGGTCTACACCCATCACAAGTGGCAGGAGCTTCTGGCACAGCCACCCTGGGTCTAGATTGTTCTATTAAATCTGGAGTCTGAGTTTACATCCAGAAACCAGGACGTAACAGAGAAACCCAAAGTATTGATATGAATGCTTTGAGAGAAGAGATCAAAGAGACAATCTCTGCAACTATTAAAGAAAAGTTGCATTCTGATGCAGACAGTGTGACCACTGTCTCTCAATCTATGACAGCACTGGACACCAATGCCCAGTACTGGAGTGACCTTAGTAATAAGGCTGCACAATGTAGCTGTAGAGCCTTTGAGCTGCAACTCAAGATGGCTGAAGAAAAGGTTAATACCCTTTTACATGAAGAAGCACCTGAGGAGGCACTTCTAGAGGCTGCTTGGGAAGCACATACTATATGCTTCCAACTAGACCAGAACATGTGTCTGTGTGAAGCTGGTTTAATGCCTGAACAACAAGTAAGGTTCAGTGCAGATATTGGAAGGAATATAAATAGTCCTTCCAGGGAGTATGGGGTAAATCACATACATGAAGCGCATATAGCCAGACCTGAAGCTGATGCACCTTTGCCATGACAAAGTACACCTGCTTTGTTGATGACTACACAATTAGATGGTGCAGTAGTCAATAGGAAAACTGAATACAGCAGTATTCAGCAGATGGTGAGGCAAGCAGTTCAAGATGCCTCACATGAAGCTGAGCTTTTCTGGCTAAAGCTGGTGACAAACATATTCCAAATTCACCTTTTATTTTCGCTATTTTCCCTTATTTTTCGCATTTTTATCATTTTGTTCTTCTCATATCTTTTTATTTTTCTCTCATATTTTGCTAATCTTTCAGCAAAGTTTATTTACCATTTTCTATGATTTTATCCATTTTTAACTTTGTCTTTTGTTCCATTTCCATTCATTCATTCTATTTATGTTTTAACTCAGATTCAAACAGTGCTATCAATCATCTGTCAGTGCTCAAACCTAAGTGATTCCTACACCCACACCCAACCTTGACACATACCACATCTCCTTTCATTCACAACAATCCTAATTCAGTTACTCCAGTTCAGACTTCAATCAGCCAGAACATGATCCTGTTACTAGACTTTGATACCGACTGATTGATCACTATTCATTGGATCGTACACGACATTGGTCCTCATCCTCCTCCTCTCATGCCTCCTAGGACTATGTGATGGACAGAGGTCTGGTGGCTTTCATATTTCCAATTCCAACCTCCCTATTCCAGGGACCAGTACATTGCAATTTTCAGTTAATTTTATATGTTGACAGCCAGGATTCCCATAGCCTGGCAGGATGTGGACAACGATATGGATTTCTTGGCAATCTTGGTGCATAGGGAAGTTACTGTTGAGGAAACACATGATTCTGGTTCCAGCATCCTTTTTTGAACATTGTTTCTTCCCTGATGATCCCTCACCATCACCATCACCATCACCATCACCATCACCCTCACCCTCACCATCACCCTCACCCTCACCATCACCCTCACCATCACCATCACCATCACCATCACCATCTTCCACCATCATTCCCAACTTGTCACTCCCTATTCCCCCAGCTACATCAGTCACGATTGCAGAACCCCCATCCATTCATAGCTATCCGAGACGTATAAGTAACTGTGCTACATTCATGCTGGCCAATGGCCACAGAAAGGAATGTATTTTTCTAAACAATGGCCACAAGTGTATTTGGCCACTAATAAATGTATTTACAAATATCCCAAAAAACTGCTTTCAGCAGGAATTGAACCAACAATCTACACTAAGTGGAGAGCAACTTTAACCACTACACCAAATGGCCGTTGGGAAATGTGCCTAATAGAATCCTAAGTAGAATACTAAAGTTAACTTAAATTATTGTTAAAAAGTATACTCTATTATGAGCATTTAAGAAATCCATCATAGCATTAATTAAACTAGGTTATATTGTTTTTTTTATTTATCAGGAGTAAGAAATATTTAAAGGCGATTAAATAGGATATTGTATGTATACAGATGTTAAATTATTCATCAGTTATAACAGCTCCTATGGTGTAGTGGTAAACTGGTTGAAGTTATTGGGTGTTTTTGGTGTGTCCTGAGTTCAATTCTTGCTGCATGCAATTTTTTATTTCATCGCAATGAATACATGGGGTGGATATATTACATAATCAATATTATGTCAGCATGGTGGGCAAATGCATCTGGATGTGGCCTGGTAATGACCAGATACATTTATTACTTTGTGGCCATTGTCCACAATAAATGCATTTTTTTTGTGGCCCTTGCTTAGCATGGATGTATAATTGTTACTTATATAGGTGGCTATCCTCCCCCCACTCCACACATTCAACAACAACTTGGAGAAGACCATCAAAGCCAGTCAACAACGTGGAAGGAATGTATTGAGGATTATTGGATGTATGTTTTTGTGATTGGTTTATGTATCCTCGTTCTTGGTGTGTTTATTGTTGCTTCCACTGTTGTTTAATTTTTAATTTTTATACTTTCCTTTTACATCATTTCCTTTAATTCATTTTCACTTTTCCCTATTTTGACTTATCTTACATTTATTCTTCATCATTTAATCTTTTCCATCATTTGATGCATTGCTGTGTTGATTGACAGGCATAGCTTTGCTACTTCTGACACCCATCAACATCTGTTGATCTCTTTGGATTCATGATTTTGGATTCTTGATTTTAGGTTCTTGATTGTACATGCTGTATTTGTATGGCCTCATTCCTATGCACTCATAAGGACTTCACTTTTGCTCTCAATATCATCATTCTACCAGATCACCAGTTCTCAGTTTGCAGTTCATCTGCCCTCTTAAGCTTAGGCTTTAACTCTATATCTAATAGTTTTTTGAGTCTGATAGATTTATTAACTCATTGACTGTTAGCAGTGCTATATCTTTCTTTTGCTTGTGGCTCACAACTGGCATCTTACAACTGTGTGTTGGTTGTCTGGATTTCCAAGAACACTGCATACAGGTTTTCAGGACTTTTGTTCTGTTAACATCTCTTCACCAGTGTTAAGATGGGGAATCCTCCCACTTATAGTGGTGAGTGCAACCTTGAGAAATTTGAGAATTGGGTTGCAAGTGTACTGCAATACATGTCACTGTATAACCTGCTTGGACCTCAAGCAGGTAAAGTCCAACTACAGTTCTTGTGTCAATGCTTAACTGATGAGGCCCAAGAATGATTCTACTGGCGGGTAGAGTGGTTTGATCAAGAGATCAAACACTGGGACCTGGAATCTGTCATAATGGGACTCCAGAAGTGGTTCATGCTGACATTATCACTGAACAAAGTTGCTGTCAATTATGAGAACATCATGCAAGATTCTATGACTGTGCAACAACTCCATTAGGAGTTGTTGAAGCTGGCAAAGCAGATGATTGAATTGCCAGATGCATACTCATACAGGAGGAGATTCATGAGTGCACTTAAGCCAGATATACGAGAACAAGTTCTCAAGAAAGGCTTTACCCCAGAGTTCAACACAGTAGTATTGATGAACTTGTGAACAAGGCAGTAATGCTCAATAATGCAAAGTGTAGTAACCATGGCAGCTCTTATTTACATAAAGCTGTAACTGTGGAGCACAGTCATGTTCAACATACAACTACTCAGAATAAGAGTAGTACCAATCAACATGCTGGATCATCCAACCAGCATAAATCTGGAAATAATACATTCCAGAGCAGTCAAACAACTCAGTTGTTGTCAACAGGGGGGGGGGGGGGTGAGAGCTAATCCCACATATAGTAAAAACTCAGTAAAACCAGGTAATACTGTAAACAGACCCACCCAAAACAATCCTATTAGGAAGGCTGCAAAAGCAAACAATACTGTTGTCTGCTATAACTGCAATCAACCAGGTCATATTTGACCTAATTGACCATTTCCTGACAAGGACAGGAGAGTTGCAGGAGCAAGAATAGAAGAAACTATTCTTGAAGAAGATGAAGGGCAATTTGAAGAATCTGATGAGGGCACTCCTCATCCTGAGGAGCAGCAAGATTGGGAAGATCAACCTGAAGAGGATGATCAACAATATTGTTTCAATGATGAATATGAAACAAGATCCATTGACAAGTTGTACAGGTCAATGCAGTCATTAAAGCCTCAGGCTATAATGATCATCACAGACTCTATGGAATTAGAGTCCAGGAAGTAGAGACTGATCTGAGAGTCTTGACAATGGTGCAAACAGGAGACAAGGAGCAACCTGTATATGACCATTGAGCCAGGAAAGAAGCTCAACCTTTACCTACAAGAGGTAAAGAGAACAAGACTATATCTGTGTTTTGGGATATAGCTGGAACCAAGGCCCACTGCCTTTTAGACAGTGGGTGTGAAGGGATCATGATTTCAAGTGAATTCATGAGAGCCAACAAACTTCCAAAGTTTGAATTGGAGAAGTCAGTTATATTGTAACTGGCTTGTGTGGGAAGTAAGTCCACTGTTCAATATGGACTTATGGCCAAAATACTTCTCAGCAATGAGAAGTATGATGAGTATTTTGACATTGCTAATGTTGATTACTATGACATTATTTTAGGAACTCCATTCTTATGTCAGTTTGAAATCCTATTGGATTTCAAGGGTAACTGTGTGAGAATGGGTAAACTTAGTTTCCCCAATAGGTTCAGCAGTATAACCCCAACCAAAGCAGACAAGAATGAAAATTGTCTGCTACAGGAAAATCCAAAGGCTATTCCTACTTCAACTTTGAAATGAAGTGACAAGGGTGAGACTAGTAAACTAATACAGTTAGTCTCACCATCAGTAGCTGTGACTTATGGAAGCAGCAAGTCAAGAAGTAGGGGAACTGAACATCATATTTATGGTGTTCAGACTAGAATATCACTAAATAAAAGTGATATTCCTACTCTTAAAGAAGCATGACAGAGCAAGTATGTGGATATCTTTGGAGATATCCCTTTGGAGTTACCTCCATTTAGGGAAGTAAATCATGAGATCAAACTAATTGATCCATCAAAGGTGATTCAATATAGGACCCCTTGATTGATAAAATCAATCAATATGTTACAGTTGGATGGTGGCAACAGATGTTGACACAACAGGCTGTACCCATGCTCTGTCTTCTTAAAAAGACAAGCAAACTGAGAACTGTGTTTGATAAATGTTTGCAAACCAAAAACACAGTAAAGGATGTTACTCCTTTTCCTGACCAAGACATGATTTGTAATGATGTGGCCAGGTCTCAGGTTAGATCAAAGATTGATCTAACTGAAGCATATGAACAGGTATGCATTGTGGATAAAGATGTAGACAAGTCTGCATTCTCCACAATTTTCAGGACTTATGAAAGTCCTGTGATGCAGATGGATGATTGTAATGCTCTATCTACATTCCAGTGTTTGATGACTATGATATTCATCAAACAAGTGGGTCAATTTGTCCATGTTTACTTGGATGATATATTTGTATTCTCAATGTTGATAGAAGAACACGAAGAACACTTATATCAAGTATTCACATTATTATGCACAAATCATTTATACCTGAGTAAAACTAAGGTAGATTTGTACTTGGAAAGGATGGACTACCTTGGACATGTTATTAATGAACAAGGTATTCATGCTGATACAGATAAGTTGTATTGTGTATGTAGCTGGTGCATGCCAAGAAGCTACAATGAAATCCTACAATTTATAGGATTATGCAGCTATCTGGCATTATTCTTACCAGATATCTCAGCATATAGCAGCCCATTGATTGGTATAAACAGAAATAACCATCTGGTAAATGGACTCCATTTCTGGATAAGTGTTTTAATTGTATAAAACACATGGCAACCAAGCACCTAATTCTAAAGGCACTTGATTGGAATTCACCTCTAGATATTTGGGTGGTGATTGATGGCTCCAACTTTGGTGTTGGAAGATATATTGGACAAGGAAAAGAGTGGAATACTTGTCACCCTGCTGGATTTCTATCAAAGAAATTCATCTCAGCACAGCAGAATTATCAGACTCATGAGCATGAAGCCCCTGCTGTGCTTGAAGTGCTTGCCAAATGGCAAGACAAACTATTAGGAAGAAAATTCTTCCTAGTTACTGACAATAAGAGTCTTACATTTTTCAAGACTCAAGAAGCCCTCACAGCTTGACAAGCTCACTGGTAGGACTTCATCAGTAGGTTCAACTATGAACTTATACATGTTCCAGGTGTCTTAAATATAGTAGCAGACTGCCTGTCTCACTATTTAAAGAATGATCTTCCAGATGAAGTTTATCCAGAATGGGAGCATGTCAATATTGATGTGCACCTTGAGACTGATAGAGATACTCTGCCAGTTGACTGGTATGTTGAGATAACAGCAAATAGAGAAATTAAAGTATCTGCTGCTGTGCAACATATGCAACATACCAAAAGACTCAGAGAAAAATCTGAGCCCAAGGAAGAGGAGGTGGATCAACTAGCATTGCCAGAGGGTGAACAAATTGATACTAACAATGAAGATGATGTACTCATTTTCAATTCTGGTGCTGACAAAGTCAATTTGCATCAGCACATCAAAGGAGATAATTCTTTCCTTGATATAGTTAGAAATAACTATATTAATGATAACTTGTTATCCAAAGTTGTTGCAGACATCTCTGTGCATAAGAAATTTGCCATGTGGGACAAACTGTTATTTATCAAAAATCAACTTGGTAGAGATGTTCTCTGCATCCTGGAGGATGCTTTTCTAAGGGGGAGGAGACTAGTCAAAATCATAATTGACCAGGCACACAAAATTATAGGACACTTTGGAGCCTATAAAACTGTGAAATATATTTGTAGATTATACTGGTGGACCAGTATGGCAAATAACATTGAGTCATTCTGTCAGTCATGTGGCCAGTGCCAAACAGCCAAAACTGATAATCATAGACCAGTAGGTCTACTGCATAGCCTTCCAATACCTAATGGATCCTGGGTCTCAATAGGTATTGATTTTGTTGGTCCTTTATCAGAAGACAGAATTAATGGTAAAAAGTATGATTACTTAATGGTAATCATTTATAGATTTTCATCACAAGTACATTTAATCCCAACAAATGTATGTATTACAGCTAGAGGAGTAGCTTGGCTGTATTTAAAGGAGGTAGTCTGGTTACATGGACTACCGGAGTCAATTGTAACTGATTGTGATTCTAAACTCAATTCAATATTTTGGAGTGAATTGCAGTGATTAATAGGTACTAAACTATTAATGTCTACTTTGTTCCATCCTCAAACCAATGGAGTGATAGAATGAGCCAATTGGTTGATTGGGCAAATACTAAGAACAGTAGTTGCTAACAATCAGTGGGATTAGGCAGAACATTGCCCAATGGTGAAATTTGCTACAAATAATAGCACTAGTGAATTGGCAGGATATGCTCCCTTTGAAGTTATATATGGATATATGCCACATATAAACCTGCCCACTGATTTTAATACCAAATATAAGGGTATTAAACAATCTGATGAACAAGCAAAATGGAATATAATGGCAACACATAATGCCATTATAGCAAGTCGCATTAAAAAAACAATTAATGTGAATAAGAGATGGAGACCAGGAGAAGAATATTCCCCTGGTGACTTGGTATATTTAAGTACCAAGAACCTGAACCTACCAAAGGGCTGGGCTTGTAAACTTTTATCAAAGTTTATAGGACCTTAAAAAGTCCTGGAAGCTTGAAATAAGAGCTCCAATATTGTACTTGAACTTCCTGATGAGCTCAAGGCCAGAAAGATCCATATGACCTTTCACAACAGTCTTATTAGGCCATATATACCTAATAATGATACTTGGTTTCCAAACTGAGAAGTCAAAGCCTTTTATGACTTTGGGAATGATGATGAACAAGAATGGTTCATTGAGGGAATCATTGGTCATGAATGGACCAATGGAGGATTACAATTCAGAGTCCAATGAACTCTAGGAGATGTCACCCTTCCTGAGGACAGAATTAATGATGAAAAATATGACTATCTAATGGTAATTATTGATAGATTTTCATCACAAGTACATTTAACTCTAAAAAATGTATGTGTTACAGCTAGAGGTGTAGCATGGCTGTATTTGAAGGAAGTAGTCCGATTACATGGACTACCAGAGTCAATCATAACTGATCATGACTCTTAATTCACTTCAATATTTTGGAGTGAATTACAGTGATTAATAGGTACTAAACTATTAATGTCTACATCATTCCATCCTCAAACTGATGGAGTGACAGAATGAGCAAATCATTTGATTGGGCAGATACTAAGAACAGTAGTTGCTAATGATCAGCAGGATTGGGCAGAACATTGTCCAATGGTAGAATTCACTATAAACAGTAGTACTAGTGAATCAATGGGATAAGCTCCCTTTGAAAGTATATACGGATATATGCCACGTATAAATCTACCCACTGATTTTAATACCACATATAAGGGTATTAAACAATTTGCTGAACAAGCAAAGTGGAATATTATGGCGATGCATGGTGCCATTATAGTGAGTTGCATTAGACAAACAATTAATGCAGATAAAAAACATAGACCAGGAGAAGAATATTTCCCTGCTTATTTATTATATTTAAGTACCAAAAACCTGAACCTACCAAAGGGTCAGGCTCATAAACTGTTACCAAAGTTCATAGGACCATATAAAGTCCTGGAAGCTCAAAATGAGAGCTCCAATGTTGTACTTGAACTCCCTGAGGAGCTCAAAGCTAGAAAGATCCACACAACCTTTCATAACAGTCTTATTAGGCCATATATACCTAATAATGATATTCAGTTTTCAAACTGTGAAACCAAAGCCTTCTATGACTTTGGTAAGGACAATGAACAAGAATGGTTCATCGATGAGATCATTGGTCATGAATGGACCAATGAAGGGTTACAATTCAGAGTCCAATGAACTCTAGGAGATGTCACCTGGGAACCTCTCTCAAGTGTAAAGGAATTAGAAGCTCTAGATAGATATCTAGAGCTGTGGGGGGTTAAGTGTCCGTGTGAATTTCCTAAATTAGGAAATAGAACAACAAATTCCTCTAAAAAGAGGAATTAATACACATATATGCATATATATGAGACTCTAGGACTAGATCCAGAGCAGCATGGAACTTAAGTACTGTGCCTATTATTTATAATAATAAGCTGAAGCCATAATACTTCATAAATAAGGTATTATTGCACATATATACACATATATGCACATTTATTAACATATTGTTAATAATAGAATGACTCATCATATGAGTCACCAGAGATAAGATTAAAATATAAATAGCTTAATCAGAGGAACATAGTTCCTCAGTGTCACTGATGCAATCAGTGCCAGCCGGTTCTAGGCTGAGGTGGAGAATAAATAGACTCCACCCATGCATGCCTGGCATCTAGCACTTAGACAAAACCATCACACAGGTAGTGACCCTGTCACTACCACAAAACAAAGGGACTCAAATATGGGTCCATCCACTAGAAGCAGTAATGCTGCTGACCTGCTATTGCATTTTCATGATCAACAAGCTAAATGTGACGGACTTTGCATAGAGATAGGCACAATGCCCAGTGCCTGCTTTGTCTACCACCCGAAAGGGTGTGAGCAGTGCTCAACCTATGTCGAGTACCTATTAGAGGACATGGAACAATGACCATCAAAGTTCTCATTCACTAGGGATGAGACTCTAGACTGCCTCCAGGAGATGTGGCCCAAACTTGGGAACTATATCACTGACATTGGTGATGAACGTTGAAGAGATGTTAACAGAACAAAAGTCCTGAAAATCTGTATGCAGTGGTCTTAGCAATCTGGACAACTAACACACAGTTGTAAGATGCCAGTTGTGAGCCACAAGCAATATAGATATATAGTATGCTCCCAGTCAATGAGTTGACAAAGCTATCAGACTCAGAGGACTATAAGAGAGACTTTAGAATGTAAGCCTAAGCTTAAGATGGCAGAAAACTGCAGACAAGAAACTTGTGATCTGGTAGAATGATGATATTGAGAGAAAAAGTGAAGTCCTTATATACATGAGGAGCGCATAGCAATGAGGCAATACAAATATAGCATGTACAAATCAAGAACCCAAAATCAAGAACCCAAAATCAAGAATCCAAAGAGATTGACAGATGTCGATGGGTGTCAGAAGTTGATCAAAAGATGTCGATGGTGGCAAAAGAGGCAAAGCTACTGTATGCCTGTCAATGAACACAGCAATGCAGTGAATGATGGAAAAGGAATCAAATGATAAAGAAGAACTGTCAGATAAGTCAAAAGAGGAAAAAGCGAAAATGAATTTAAAGGAAATGATGGAAAAGGAAAATATGAAAATTAATTAAAAAAAATTAATGAAAAGTGGATGCAATAACAAGCACACCAATGATAACGAGACCTAAACCAATCACTAAAATATACAACCACACATCCTCCATCAATCCCTTCCAGGTCCAAGACTCGCTTTGACGAGCTTCTCCAAGCTGTTGATTGATGTGGGGAGTGGGGGGAGGATAGTGATGAATAGATGGGGGTTCTGCAGTTGTGATTGAAGCAGAAGGAAGGACAGGAGGTGTCATATTAGGAATGAGGGTGAGAGATGATAATGAGAGAGATGACAAAGGAGATGGAGATGATGATGAAGGATTGTCAGGGAAGAAATGATCTTTAAAAAATGAGGCTGGGACCAGAATCATAACCGTCTCTTCGAGTGAACCTTCCCTATGAATCAGAATGGCAAAGAAATCCATATCGTGGCTGGTGTCCTGCCTGGCTATGGGAATCCTGGTGATCAACATATAAAATTGATTATAAAGGGTGATGTATTGATCTCTTGCATATGGAGGTTGGAATTCGAAATAGGAGAGCTGCCTGATCTCTGTCCATTGCATAGGTCTGGGAGGCCTGAGAGTGGCACAACAAGGACTGATGGTGCGCATGATCCGAAGTATGGTGACCGATCGATTGGTCTCAAAGCCTGGTCAGAGGATCATGTTCTGGCTGACTGGAGTAACCAATGTCAACATAATGGGGATAGGATTGTTGGAATGAAAGGGGTGTGGTATGCATCAAAGTTGGGAGCTGACTGGAGTTGGGTGTGGGAATTGCTTGGGTTTGAGTGCTGACAGATGATTGATAGCGCAGTTTGAATCTGAGTCAAAATATAAATAGAATGGATGAAAACAGAATAAAAAATGGATAAAATCATAGGAAAATGGGAGATAAGCATCACTGAAAGAACAGAAAAATATGAGAGAAAAATAAAAAGATGTGAGAAGAACGAAACAATAAAAATGCGAAAAATAAGGGAAAATAGCGAAAATAATGGGTGAATTTGGAATATATTTGTCAATGTGACACTCTTGAAAAAGAGCTCACTGAAGAGAAGTCAGATAACCACTGACTTCAAGAGGAGATCAGTGATCTCCTCGACAAAATAAAAATTGAGACTCAAATCACAAGTCTCCAGACTATCAACCCCACAAGTGACTGATCATTAATGGTCACTTCTCCAACCGACACCTATTCATCAGATGTCACTCCTCACCCACTAGCAAGTCCTGAAAAATGGACTTACTCTCAAAAACATCCTTGTAAATTAGACAAAAACTCAAGTTTCAGGAATAAAGTCCTGATGCCCAATGAGCGACCAAATCATTAGTTGCTCCATATGTGGAAGATTTTGGGGGGTTGGCACACCAACCCCATGAGTGTCCCTAATGCACTTAGGGATGACAGCAAAGACTATTTCCTTGAATAGGATATAGATGTCACAGTGTGGCTATCCAAGATAGCCACTGATATTCCATGTTCAGCTTTCATGCACCAAATGAAAGCTGTATTCAGCAGCCCTCTCAATTTTGAGATGGTATTTAGTGGATTCAAAACGAATTCACTTATTCCTAACCACCACTCTACCTGGTGGATAACAGATGCTTCAACCCCTATAAGGGTTGGGTCCCAAATCAAAAAGGGATGCAAAGATGATTCACAGGTCCCCACATCTGTGAAATTACCAACAGGAGCAGAGTTTCTTACTCTGATCCTCAAACATTGTTCTTTATCAAAAGAACAAATTTATACCCAGATCATCCTATATATGAAAGGGATGATGAGAAGTGGTCGTATAGCGCTGCTGGCATGGAACATGCTGCATATATGCAGCTGCATCATCATGCCCCTGCCCCAAATAAGGGCAAGAGACCATTGACTGGTTCACTCCAGTCAAGATTTATGGCTCATGCTCCACAGCCAGCTAAGACTGGAGAGTTTAGTCAGCAGCAATTGGACATGGACTTGGATATGTACAACCAATTGTATGAACCAGCACTTCCATATGAGGAAGAACTGCCCCACAGTGCCCCTGATGTGGAGATGAGTGCACCAGTAATAACTGGTGCTAGTAGTACTCTCCATGATGAGAGTACTATGAATATTGATCATGAGTTGGATGATCTATATGAGTGACTGCAACTAGCAGTCAACTGGGGAGGATGTAACAGTTTAATACTGTTATATTATAAATATATATTATAATAAATAATGTTATATAATGTATATATTATATTATGTACATATATGCTATGTAATAATTGGTGTGGACACCATAAGTGTCCACAATGGTTCACATTTAGCATGCTGGCACATTAGGCACTGGCATATATACTTTTAACTTCACACCGTTGTACTACAAAGAAACTCGAATATAATTGAGTTCAGCTAGTATTGTGTGAATAAGATATATCAACCATTATATCTGATATTGTGTTTTCATGATCAACAAGCCAAACATGATGAACCCTGCATAGAGGTAGGCACTGTGCCCAGTGCCTGCTTTGTTTACCACCTGAAAGGGTGCAAACATTGCCCCATGTATTTGGAGCACCTTTTAGAGGACCTTAAGCAGCATCCATCTAAATTCTCATTCCCTAGGGATGAGATTCTAGACCACATCAATGATGTATGGCCCCAGATTGGGACCTACATCACCAAAACCAGTGAAGATTGCAACACTCTTGAAAAAGAGCTTCATCAAGAAAAGTTGGATAACCGCTGACTTTGAGGGGAGATCAACAATCTCCTCAACAAAATCCAAATATTAGAGACTCAAATGGCAAGTCTCCAGACTAACAACTCCATTAGTGACCAATCAATGACAGTCACTTCCCCCACTGATGCTCAATCATCAGATGTTAGTCATCATCCCTTAGCAAGTCCTGAAAAAGGGACTTACTATAGGAAATGTTCTTGTAAGTTAGACAAGAACTCCAGCTTCAGGAACAGAGTCCTGAAGCCCAGTGTGTGACCCAATCACTGGTTGCTCCACATGTGGCAGATGTTGGTGGGCTGGCACACCAAGCCAATGAGCATCCCTAATGCAATTAGGGATGATAATGAAGGCCATTTCCTTGAAGAGGATATAGATGTAGCAGCTTGGTTATCCAAGCTAACCACTGACGTACCACACCAAGCTTTCATTTATCAAATGAAAGCTGTATTTGGCAGCTGACTCAATTTTGAGATGGTTTTTAGTGGATTTGAATCAAATTCACTTATTCCAAACCACCAGCAAACTAGGTGGATAACAGATGGATCAACCCCTATAAGGGTTGGGTCCCATATAAGAAAGGGGCACAAAGATGTTTCACAGGTCCCCACACCTGTGAAATTACCTATGGGATCAGAGTTCCTTACTCTGATCCTCAAACACTGCTCTTTATCCAAAGAACAGATTTATAACCATATCATCCCTTATATGGAAAGGGATGATGAGAGGTGGCTGTTTAGTGCTGCTGGTGTAGAATGTGCTGCATATATGCAGCTGCACCAAAGTTCTCCTGCCCCCAATAAGGGCAAGAAACCATTGATGGGTCCAATCCAGTCAATAACTATGGCTCACATTCTGCAGCCAGCTAAGACTGGAGAGTCTAGCCAGCAGAGATTGGATGTGGAATTGGATATGTATAACCAATCATGTCACCCAGTGCTCCTTTATGATGAGGAACTGCCCCATGGTACCTCAGATGTAGAAATGAGCACACCAGTGATTACTAGTGCTAGCCACACTCTTTAAAGTGAGAGTGCTATGAATTTAGATCATGATTTAGATGATCTATAATGAATGACTGCTAGTAGCAGTCAGCCATTGAGGATGTAACAGTTCTAATTACTATTATATTATGGATAACGTACTGCACCCAGATTCCGGACAACCCTAGAAACCGGACAATGGAGTTTTCTCAATATAAGTCTGCCCAAACATTTTCCAGCACTCATAATGAATAATGCAGAGTACTTTTAATTCAGTAGAAATGGCTGAAACTTCAAATTTTGACAGATAAGATTTTCCTCCTCACTATGACCTGGCCCTGCCCCACAGAGCCTCTGAGTTAATCCTACACTTTAGAATATACAGGAAATGGATCTAATTAACATATTTTTAAGCCTTATATTACTAGTAGCAAATTCAGAAATGGTTTGTTCACCTTGGAAAGAACAAGATGAATGTGTCCGGTTTCTAGGTACAGAGTGCTGGGCGGTGTCCAGACCACTGCCCAAAATCAACCAGTGCTATTTTAACCAAATTCAAACTCATCAGATACAATTTTTTCTCTGTTAAGAATCAAGAAGTAATACAAAAATACTGTCGCAAAATATTTGGGTAGAAGTAGTCCACTAATGAGATTGAATTTTAATATTAAAATCTGTCCGGATTCTAGGTGCAGTACGTTATATTAAATAGTGTACATATATGCTATGTAATAAATAGTGTGGACACCATAAGTGTCCACAACAGCATGTCTTTAGCATGCTGGTGCATTAGGCACCAGCATATACTTTTAATCACACCCTTGTACTACCAATTACTCAAATATATAATTGAGTTCAGTTAGTATTGTGTGAACAGAAGATATCATCTGTTATATCCATTTTCTGATATCTTCAGGCTTCTCTTGGCTGACATGGACTCATCAGAGGCCTTTACTGATATTGGTCTCCCTGAAGGACAGACAAGAGACAGTAGTTGGAATACAAACAATGTCCTTGAGCAAGGTTTTCAGACTATGGATTTGGTCTTCCTGGACAATAGGAAGAATAAGTGGTGAGAATTTTCTTAGTCTGTTCTTTGTATAGAAATTGATATTTCCAAATGCCAACAGAATTGATTGACTAGTCATGATAATTATCAACCTCTATTTCATGTTTTACCAGTATTGGTCAGATGGAGCCAGAACATTAACTTCAAGAACACAACTTCTAGAGATGAACAATGCAGCATATTAATTATGACAGGATAGGCTTGTTACATCAAATAGACACAACTATGCAAGAGTGGTTGATAGGTCACCAAGAACAGTCTATGAGGTTGATACTAAAATGTCTAGATGTTCTTGTTTTGGATTTATGCAAACTGGGAAACTGTGCATGTTCATATTACTGCAGGCTATATCTTGCAAAATAGTGGCTCTGTGGAGGAATGGAATGGTATTAATTCTTTGTAAATGAGTTGTAATGTCTTCTAACAAAATGTTTCCTCTTTATCATACCAGAGTTGGAGGTCACAAATCAATGTTGCAGAGCCCACAGGCATATTAGAGGAAGGCCTACAGAAACTAGGATGATATCTGATGATGTCTATACCACAGAGTTAAACTCAGTTATTGCATCTCTGGAATGAACACCAGAAATCACTCCTGACAGTTGTAAATCATTGATCTCAATGCTCACTGTGGCACCTGTGGCAAATGCCCCAAAGGCTGAGGTTGTCACCAATTGTAAGTTTATTTACCATCATGTTGTATTAAACTAATATCAGTCCATAGTCGCTTCTAAGCCATCTTTGAGAGGGTGATCACATGCTATTAGACCCTTGCAGCCTTGGCATATTTGTAGTTGATGACATATTCCCAGATTCTCCACCAAGCCTGGAAGAAAGTGTAACAGTTTAATACTGTTATAGTACATATATATTATAATAAATAATATTATATAATGTATATATTGTATTATGTACATATATGATAGGTAATAATTAGTGTGGACACCATAAGTGTTCACAACAGCTTGCATGTAGCATGCTGGTGCATTAGGCACTGGCAAACATCTTTAACTTCACACACATTGTACTACCTGTGTACTCAAATAAATCAGAGTTCAGTTAGTCTTGTGTGATATAAGATATATCATCATTATATCTTTTTTAGCTTTCTCCTGAAAGTTCTGAGTATTCAACATACAACATAGTTGTGTGGTAGTACTTTGGGTATTCAATGCACACATGTGCATGGAAGTACCATGGGTTAAGAACTAATATAAACCTTATTATTTATAGTAATACAAATAATATAGACCATGATGAGTACTCATCATAGTCACAAGCAGGCAGAGGAGCAGTCCACTCAAGCTGTAGGAGAGGATGAGTCGATTCAAGGGCTCACCTTGGGGGAGCTGACAGATCCTCCCTCAACCTCTGTTGACCCCCAACAGAGCAAAGCAGTGTTTGATCAGGAACACCTGGGTGACCAGAACATGAGAGCACACAGTCCACAAACTGTACTTGCAAGAGTACAGTCTCCCATTGGTGCAGCAGGTACTGCTGGGACTTCTGCACCCAGTGCACACCTATCGAGAGTGGCTAAAGCTTTGGGCACAGCCACTCAGGGTAAAGATTCCCCTCGGGGAATCATTTCCGGTTCAGATTCAGGGCACAACTTCGGTGGGGCCCCTGATGAAACTGGTTGCGCATCTCCTGATGAAGGAGGTACGGAGAATGAGGATGGGAGCTTCACTATACTTGCTAGTGAAGCGGGCAGACTCTGCAAGGAGTATGCAGATTTGATGGATCTCACAGACAATGGTGAGATTGTTTTGATGGAAGCCATGGAGGCTACCAAGCAATTGAACACTGTGTTCAATCAAATCAGGACATCTATGAATAGAATGTCCCCAATGATGAAGGAACTATTTATAGTTCATAAGCAAAAGTCTTCTGGGAAGACTATTGAGCCCGGAAATAACTGGACTTGTGACAAAGCAGCCACCAAGGCTGCTACCAAGCGAATAGTAGCAAAGGGCACTACTGATGTCACAACTTCTGGGACATGACCAGAAGAATGCACAAGATTGTATCAATCTCACCATAGATATGAAGGTGACGAGAATTCCCCGTCACCTAGCCAATTGAATATTTCCTGCACTGCTCCAAGTGAGCAGAGCAACAACTCATAGTCGTGACGTGACTGTAATGCACATACAGTGTATGTGCAAGACACATGTGATGAACATGTGACTCGAGATTCCCGCATGCATGATTCACGTGACGTGCGCATAATAGAAGACATGCATGTGAATTTTACAGAGTCTGCACAAAGGAGACACAGACATGACACATCTCCAATTAACACTCGGTGTGAGCCAGTGAGTGTTAATAATAACAACAGAAATAAATCATCTGTTGCTCAAGTAATTCAGGGAATACCTGAATCAATTGAATGTTCCCAGCATTCAATGGGAGAAAATCAAAGCATTGATATGAATGTTTTGAGAGAAGAGATCAAAGACATGATCTCTGCAACTATTAAAGAAAAGTTGTGTTCTGATGCAGACAGTGTAACCACTGTCTCTCAATCTATGACAGCACTGGATGCCAATGCCCAGTACTGGAGTGACCTTAGTAATAAGGCTGTATGCTGTAGCCATAGAGCTCTTGAGCTGCAACTCAAGATGGCTGAAGAAAAGGTTAATATCCTTTTACATTCAGAAGCACCAGAAGAGTCACTTCTGGAGGCTGCTCAGGAAGCACATACTATATGCTTCCAATTAGAGTAGAATACACATTTACGTGAAGCTGGTTTAATGCCTGAACAACAAGTGAGGTTCAGGACAGATAATAGAGGGGGTGTAAATAATCCATCCAGGGAGTATGGAGTAAATCCCATACATGAGGTGCATATAACCTGGCAAGAAGCTGATGCACCTTTGCCATGACCAAGTACACCTGCTTTGTCGATGACTACACAATTAGATAGTGCAGTAGTCAATAGGACAGCTGAATACAGTGGTATTCAGCAGATGGTGAGCCAAGCTATCCAAAATACCTTACATGAAGCTGAGCCAGAAAAGTCTTTTCTGGCTAAAGCCGGTGTTAAGATGGGAAATCCTCCCACTTACAGTGGTGAGTGTAACCTCGAAAAATTCAAGAATTGGGTTGTGAGTGTATTTCAATTTATGTCAATGTACAATTACAAATCTTGGGTCAGTGCTTGACTGATGAGGCCCAAGAATGGTTCTACTGGAAGGTAGAGCAGTTTGATCGATAGATTAAACATTGGGACCTGGAATCCGTAATAATGGGACTCCAAAAGTGGTTCATGCCAACATTGTTGCTGAACAAAGTTGCTGTCAATTATGACAACATCATGCAAGGTTCAATGACTGTGCAACAACTCCATCAGGAGTTGTTGAAGCTGGCAAAGCAAATGATTGAATTGCCAGATGTGTACTCATATAGGAGAATATTCATGAGTGCACTAAAGCCTGACATAAGAGAAAAAGTTCTCAGAAAAGGTTTTACTCCTGAGTTCAGCAGTAACATTGGATAATGCAAAATGTTATACTTCTGGTTATAATAGTAACCATAGCAGCTCTTATTTACAGAAAGCTGCAACTGTGGAACACAGTCATGTTCAGCATACAACTACTCAAAATAAGAGTAGTATGAATCAGAATGCAGGATCATCTAAACAGCATAAATCTGGAAATAAAACAATCCAGAACTGTCCGACAACTCAGTTGTTGACAGGGGGGGGGGAAATGTGAGAGTTAATCCCACATATGGTAAAAACCCAGTAAAATCAGGTAATATTGTAAATAAACCCACCCAAAGCAATCCTATTAGGACTGTTGTTTGCTATAATTGCAACCAACCAGGTCATATTCGACCTAATTGTCTATGTGCTGACAAGAATAGGAGAGTTGCAGGAGCAAGAATAGAAGAAGTTATTCTTGAAGAAGATGAAAGTCAAATTGAAGAATTTGACAATGATGCTCCTCATCCTGAGGAACAACAAGAGTGGGAAGATCAACCTGAAGAGGATGATCAGCAGTATCATTTCGATGATGACAAATACAAAACGAGGTCCATTGACAGTGAAATTGTATGTGTCAATGCAGTCATTAAAGACTCAGGCTATAATGATAGTTGCACACTCTATGGAATTAGAGTCTGGGAAGCAGAGATTGATCTGAGAGTCTCTGCAGTGGTGCAGACAGGAGGAAAGGAACAGCCTGTCTATGACCATCAAGCCAGGAGGAAAGCTCGACCTTTACCTACAAGAGGTAAAGAGAATGAGACTATATCTGTTTTCTAGGATATATCAGGAACAAAGGCCCACTGCCTTTTGGACAGTGGGTGTGAAGGGATCATGATTTCTAGCAAATTTGTGAGAGCCAACAAATATTCCCCTGGTGATTTGGTATATCTAAGTACCAAAAACCTGAACCTACCAAAGGGTCAGGCTTGTAAACATTTACCAAAGTTTATAGGACCTTATAAGGTCCTGGAAGCTCAAAATGAGAGCTCCAATGTTGTACTTGAACTTCTGGAGGAGCTCAAAGCTAGAAAGATCCATATGACCTTTCACAATAGTTTTATTAGGCCATATATACCTAATAATGATACACGGTTTCCAAACTGTGAAACCAAGGCCTTCTATGACTTTGGTAAGGACAACAAACAAGAATGGTTCATTGATGAGATCATTGGCCATGAATGGACCAAGGAGGGATTACAATTCAGAGTCCAATGGACTCTAGGAGACGTCACCTGGGAGCCTATCTCAGGTGTAAAGGAATTAGAAGCTCTAGATAGATATCTAGAGCTGCAGGGTGTTAAGAGCCCGCATGATCTTCCTAAATTAGGAAGTAGAACAATGAATTCCTATAAAAAGAGGAATTAATATGCATATATGCATATATATGCAGCTCTAAAACTATATTTAGAGCAGCATGGAATAAACACTGTGCTCACTTTTTATAATAATAATAATTAGGTATAATACCTTGAGAATAAGGTATTATCATGCATATATGCACATATATGCGCATTTATTAACATATTGTTAATAATAGAATGAGTTGTCATATGAGTTGCCAGAGATAAGATTAACCTATAATTAGTTTAATCAGAGGAACATGGATCCTCATAATCACTGATGCAATCAGTGCCAGCCAGTCTCAGGCTGTGACAGAGAATAAATAGACTCCGCCTGTGTGTGCCTGGCATCTACAACTCAGACCCAAACCACATGCAGGTAGTGACACCGTCACTACCATAAGACAAAGAGACTCAGAAATAAGTCCACCTGCTAGCAGCAATAATGCTGCTGAATTATTATCATGTTTTTGTGATCAAAAAGCCAAATGTGAGGGACCTTGCATAGAGGTAGGCACTGTGCCCGGTGCCTGCTTCGTCTACCATCTGAAAGGGTGTGAGCGGTGCTCAGCATATGTGGAGCACCTGCTAGAGAACATGGAGCAATGTCCTTCCAAGTTCTCATTCACTAGGGATGAGACTTTAGACCGCCTCCAGGAGGTATGGCCCAAACTTGGGCAATACATTACTGATATTGGTGATGAACATGATGCTTTTGAAAAAGAGCTCGCTGAAGAGAAGTCAACTAACTATCGATTTCAAGAGGAGATTGACAATCTCCTTGACAAGATAACAGTTATGGAGACTCAAATCACAAGTCTCCAGACCTCCCAACAATCCAGTGACTGATCAACGAACGTCACTTCCCCAACCAATGCCTATTCTTCAGACGTCAGTCCACATCCATTAGCAAGTCCTGAAAAATGAACTTACTCTCGCAAATGTCCTCATAAATTAGACAAGAACTCCAGCTTCAGGAACCACATCCTGACATATGACAAGCAACCAAATCACTGGTTGCTCCATATGTGGAAGGTATTGAAGGATTGGCATACCAATCTAATGAGCATCCCTAATGCTATTAGGGATGACAGCAAAGGCCATTTCCTTGAAGAGGATATAGATGTTGCGGCTTGGATATCTAAGATATCTGCTGAGATTCCCCATTCTGCCTTCATGAATCAAATAAAAGTGGTTTTTGGCAGCTGTCTCAATTTTGAGACAGTATTTAGTGGATTCAAAATGGATTCACTCACTCTAAACCACCAATCTACTCAGTGGATAATGCACTGTTCAACTCCTATAAGAGTTGGGTCTCAAATACAAAAGGGACTTAAAAATGATTCACAGTGCACAGCGACTGTGAAATTACCGATGGGAGCAGATTTCCTTATGCTACTCCTTAAACATTGTTCTTTATCAAAAGAACAAATATATACTCAGATCATACCTTATATGGAAAGGTATGAGGAGAAGCAACCATATAGTGCCACTGGTATGGAATGTGCAGCATATATGCAACTAAATCACCATACCCCTGCCCCTAATAAGGGCAAGAGACCTTTGACTGGATCACTCCAGTCAAGAATCAATGCTCATGCTCAGCAGCCAACTAAGACTGGTGAGTCTAGTCAGCAGTGATTGGACACAGATCTGGACATGTAGTCAAGTGCATGAACCAGCACTTCCATATGAGGAAGGACCACCCCTTGGTGTTCCTGATGTGGAAATGAGCACACCAGTAATAACTGGTGCTAGAGGTACTCTCCATGATGAGAGTACTATGAATGTAGATCATGAGTTGGATGATCTATATGATTGACTGCTAGTAGCAGTCAGCCAGGGAGGATGTAACAGTTTAATACTGTTATAGTACATATATATTATAATAAATAATATTATATAATGTATATATGGTATTATGTACATATATGCTAGGTAATAATTAGTATTAACACCATAAATATCCACAACGGCTCACATGTAGCATACCAGCACATTAGGCACTAACATACATCTTTAACTTCACACACATTATACTACCTACTTACTTAAATAAATCAAAGTTCAGTTAATCTAGTGTGATATAAGATATATCATCATTATAGTCCTAAGCGAAAGTCTTCAGGGAAGACTATCAAGCCTGGAAATAACCATGCTCATGATAAAGCAGCTGCTAAGGCTACTACCAAGTGAATAGTAGTGCAGGGCACTGTTGATATCCCAGTTACTAGGATGCATAAGAATGAATGCATGAGATTCAACCAATCTTGCAGAAGTGATGAGGGTGATGTGAATTCCCCATCATCTAGCCAATTGAATATTCATAAGAATATTCCTTGTGCTGCTCCAAGGGAGCAGAGTGACACCTCACAGCCACTATGCAGCTGTGACATGCATATAGTGTATGTGTGAGACACATGTGATGAACATGTGACTCAACATTCGCACATACATAATTCACATGACATGCATGTGACTGAAGACACATGTACAAACTTTAAAGATTCCAAGCATAGGAAATGCAGAAGCGATGTGTCTCCTATTAACACTTTGTGTGAGCCAGTGAGTGTTAATAATAGTGACAGAAATAATCTGTCTGCTGCCCAAGCAATCCAGGGAATTCCTGAATCAATTGAACATTCCCAGCATTCAATAAGAGAGACCCAAAGCATTGATATGAATGCTTTGAGAGAAGAGATCAAAGACATGATCTCTGCAACTATTAAAGAAAAGTTGCATTCTGATGTAGACAGTGTAACCACTGTCTCTCAATCTATAGCAGCACTGGACATCAATACCCAGTACTAGAGTGACCTTAGTAATAAGGCTGCCCACCATAGCTGTAGAGCCCTTGAGCTGTAACTCAAGATGGCTGAAGAAAAGGTTAATACCCTTTTGTATGAAGAAGCACCAGAAGAGGCACTTCTGGAGGTTGCTTGGGAAGCACGTAATATATGCTTCCAATTAGACCAGAACATGTGTTTGCATGAAGCTGGTTTAATGCCTGAACAACAAGTAAGGTTCAGTGCAGATATTGGAAGGAATATAATTAGTCCTTCCAGGGACTGCACAATTAGATGGTGCAGTAGTCAATAGGACAACTGAATACAGTGGTATTCAGCAGATGGTGAGGCAAGCTGTCCAAAATGCCTCACATGAAGCTGAGCCAGAAAAGTCTTTTCTGGCTAAAGCCAGTGTAAAGATGGGGAATCCTCCCACTTACAGCAGTGAACACAACCTTGAGAAATTCGAGAATTGGGTTGCGAGTGTACTGCAATTCATGTTGCTGTACAACCTGCTTGGACCCTGAGCAGGTAAAGTTCAACTGCAATTCTTGGATCAGTGTTTAACTGATGAGGCCCAAGAATGGTTCTACTGGAAGGTAGAGCAGTTTGATTGAGAGATCAAACACTGGGACCTGGAATCTGTCATAATGGGACTCCAGAAGTGGTTCATGCCAACATTGTCACTGAACAAAGTTGCTGTCAATTATGACACCATCATGCAAGGTTCTATGACTGTGCAACAACTCCATCAAGAGTTGTCAAAGCTGGCAAAACAAATGATTGAATTGCCAGATGCATACTCATATAGAAGAAGATTCATGAGTGCGCTAAAACCTGTCATACGAGAACAAGTTCTCAAGAAAGGTTTCACTCCAGAGTTCAGCAGTATTGATGAACTCATTGATGAAGCTGTAATGCTTGATAATGCAAATCATTGTACCTCTGGTTGCAACAGTAACTATGGCAGCTACTATTTACAGAAAGCTGCAACTGCAGAGCACAGTTGTGCTCAGCATACAACTACTCAGAATAGGATTAGTACATACCAAAATGCTGGATCATCCAACCAGCATAAATCTGGAAGTAAACCAGTTCAGAGTTGTCAGACAACTCAGTTGTTGTTGACAGGGAGGGGAAATGTGAGAGTTAATCCCACATATGGTAAAAACCCAGTAAAACTAGGTAATATCATAAACAAACCTGCCCAAGACAATCCTATTAGGACTGCTGTGAAAGCAAACAATACTGTTATTTGCTATAACTGCAATCAACCAGGTCATATTCAACCTAATTGTCCATTTCCTGACAAGGACAGGAGAGTTACAGGAGCAAGAATAGAAGAAGTTATTCATGAAGAAGATTAAGGTCAAATTAAAGAATTTGATGAGAGTACTCCTCAACCTGAAGAGGATGATCATCAGTATTGTTTCAATGATGACAAACATGAAATGAGATCCATTGACAACGAAGTTGTGCATGTCAATGCAGTCATTAAAGACTCAGGCTATAATGATCATTGCAGACTCTATGGAATTAGAGTTTGGGAAGCAGAGACTGATCTGAGAGTCTCTGTGTTAAGCCCCGTGCTTAAGTGTCACGCCATGTTACTTCGTTTAACATATACGAAGCTTTGGAGAGCTTCGTTCGACCAAGTGTAACTCTGTGTGGATGCAACTTATTTGGATTGTGATAAGAAGGAAAGTCTACATCAATAGATATTACATATTGTTGACCATCTGATTCCTCATATTTAACAGAAACAAGAGTTCCTTCTGAGCCATTAGCAAGTCCAAGTTCAGGGGCAAGGTTGTATGTCAGAAATGTAGG
>KN837190.1:313634-328423 GCA_000827215.1 Sphaerobolus stellatus SS14 | reverse complement strand
CAGAGCTTCCCCAAATGCCTTCTCAGCCTCTTCCAACTGATCTCTCTGCATATAAATATCTCCTAGTTTTTCCAGTGCAAAAGTCTGGCCTTGTACATTCTGTGCCTCTTTGTACAATTCCAGAGCTTCCCCAAATGCCTTCTCAGCCTCTTTCAGCTGATCTCTCTTCATATAAATATCTCCTAGTCTTCCCAGTGCAAAACTCTGGTCTTGTACATTCTGTGCCCCTTTGTTCAATTTCAGAGCTTCCCCAAATGCCTTCTCAGCCTCTTTCACCTGATCTCTCATCATATAAATATCTCCTAGTCTTCCCAGTGCAAAAGCCTGGCCTTGTACATTCTGTGCCCCTTTGTTCAATTTCAGAGCTCCCCCAAATGCCTTCTCAGCCTCTTTCAGCTGATCTCTCATCATATAAATATTTCCTAGTCTTCCCAGTGCAAAAGCCTGGCCTTGTACATTCTGTGCCCCTTTGTTCAATTTCAGAGCTTCCCCAAATGCCTTCTCAGCCTCTTCCAGCTGATCTCTCTGCATATAAATATCTCCTAGTTTTTCCAGTGCAAAAGTCTGGCCTTGTACATCCTGTGCCTCTTTGTTCAATTCCAGAGCTTCCCCAAATGCCTTCTCTGCATCTTCCAGCTGATCTCTCTCCATATAAATATCACCTAGCCTGCTCAGAGAAATAGCTTGATCATGGGAATTCTGTGTTTGTTTCTCTATTTCTAGAGCTTCCCCAAATACCCTCTCTGCCTCTTCAAGCTGATCTCTGCACATATAAATATTTCCTAGCCCACTTAAGCTAATAGCTTGACCTGCTTCATCCTGTGCCTCTTTGTTCAATTCCAGAGCTTCCCCAAATACCTTCTCAGCCTCTTCTAGCTGATCTCTGCCAATATAAATATCTCCTAGTCTTCTCAGCACAAAAGCACGGGCTTGTACATTCTGTGCCTCTTTGTTCAATTCCAGAGCTTCCCCAGATACCTTCTCAGCCTCTTCCAGCTGATCTCTGTGGATATAAATATCTCCTAGTCTTCCCAGTGCATAAGCTTGGCCTTGTACATTCTGTGCCTCTTTGTTCAATTCCAGAGCTTCCCCAAATGCTTTTTCAGCCTCTTCCAGCTGATTTCTTCGCATATAAAGATATCCAAGTTTGGCCAGGTCATTAGCCTGTCCCAACACATCCTGATTCTGCTTGTGTAATTCTAGAGCTTCCTGAAGTGCCTTTTCTGCCTGCTCCCACTGATCACTGAGTGTATATAGATATCCAAGTCTTCCAAGGAACTTGGCATGATCTATTGTGTTCTGTGCCTGATTGTTTAATTCTAGAGCTTTCTGAAGGATCTTTTCTGCCTTCTTCAGCTGACCTCTCCTGATATAGACTTCCTCCCCTAGTATGCCCAAGTCCTCAGCTTGCTCCAATATATTATCAGCTTCTTTGTGTAATGCCAAAGCTTTCTGAAGTGCTTCCTCTGCCTCTGCCAACTGGTATCTGTAAATGAAAAGCTCTCCCAAAACACTATAACAGGATCCCTCCAAATCTATGTCTTGACAATGCCTAATGGCCTTCTTGATCAAAGCATCTGAAGGTCTTCCCAGAAACATTGACCACTTAGTCCAAGTTATTACTGCTTGTATGGAAGCTATTGCATATTGCCCTTTACCAATGTCAGCCTGAAGAATACATGATATGTTGTAAAACTCTTGGATAATGATAGAGTATGCTTGAGTGTCTTTTGGGCTGGGATATCTCTGAATTAGATCCCTGTAGAATACTATTATAGGCTCCAAATATGAGTCCAAGTCTTTTAGCTGCAAACAAAAATGTTTTATAGGTGAGAGAATCTGAATTCTTGATGGTGTGAGTGTTTCTTCAATCTGTGCTAATGCCACTGTCCGGAGAACCTTAAGAGCCTCACAGAATTGTGGAATATAATCATTTGCCTTCTTTAGCATCTCAACAGAGCTGGAGAAACCATCTGGTAGATAAGAAAGAAGATATAACAGACACTTTGCTTCTGGTGTCATTCATGGACTATTGAATGATAGCTTGATAGAGATATTAAGGCTTGATAGTCTGTTCTTTGCAGTATGCAAGACTGAAGTCTTCTCATGTTGCCATCGGCTCCATAAAGATTCAGATGATTCAATCTCATCTCAGATGAGATGTGCAATCAATGTGACAGCAAGTGGAATGCCTCCCACTTCTTGAATCAGATTTTGAGTGGCATCTGTTGCAGGTTTCTGAACAATATTCTGAAATGTCTGTAAGGATTCTTCCTTTTTCAATGGTGATACAGGCCTCAACAAAGGATGAGACCAAGTAACACCATTAGGTCGTTGGTTGCCACGTAAAGTTATAAGCAAACCCAGACCTGCAATATCTGAAAGACAATTTAAGAATTGTTCCAGTTGCTCCTGTATTTCTGATGGCTCCCAGAGTGTCTCCATATTATCCACACAGATAATAGCTGCATGTTTCTGCAGCTCTTCCAGTACTACATCCTGTATATTTTCTTTCTCCTGCAGCTGCCCTGGACGGATTCGAATTGCAGCTGCAATGTCCAATAGCAACTGATCCAAAGAGGCTTTGCCCTCACATGAGATGAAAAGCTGCTTAGGATATTGCTTGAAAACTTCCTTTTTGCGGAGGAAATGAAGGACCAAAGTTGTTTTCCCCATACCACCGGCACCAAGAATCTCAATTCTAAGAGGCTCTTGAGTTCCAATATGAGAGATCAAAAGCTTCATCTCTTTTTCCCTGCCAACCATTACAGCAGCTGTAGGCTTGGGAGTCATACGCCAAGCTGAGAGTACAGAAGTGGTACTATAGTCCCAATGTGAATGTTTCGAGATTGGAATAAGGAAGTCTAATACCTTGAAATACCGTTACTTAAAAGATTTGCAATGCCTATTTCAATATTGACCGTACGTGCAGACTATAAATGCTCCTGTTAGACCTTGCTTCAATATTGTGATGGATAGTCTTAGTTACCACAAATGTTCCCTGAAACCTATCAATTTTTCGTTCCCATTCCTTCAATTTATCTGATTTCCTATCCGTCAATTTCTGAAGCCACCGGCGGCTTTGATAGTCCTTAAGATCCTGCGCAAGACCATCGAGGAAGCTAACATAGTGGTTACTTAAAGCAATTCGAGAGTTTAAATATTGGCTGACTCTTTGTACTCCTTCAAATCACTCTCTACTGGCATAAGAAAGTCCTTATGCGGTGATTCAGAGATCCGTGTGATATGAGAGAGAATATTCTTCGAGGAGTTCAACACATCGTCGAGCACCTGCTGCGCATATTTCTCGGAATCTTTCATTTCCTATACAAGACCATGTTAACGAACAAAAAAGGCTTTGCGGCAATGACAGGTGACGAACCTGGCGAATCTCTATCATCCTACCTAGAATTCCTGCTATTCCTTCGATATAGGGAACTTTATCGACTAACTTGGCTACATCCTGCAAAAGCTTCAAAATAGTCTCCGTTGTGCCCAGAATCGCGTCTTCCTTTCCTCCTCGTGAAGAAGTTCTTTGGCTCTGTGCTGTCGAAGGAGGTGTACTTTCATTTCCAGCGCGACTGGGTGTTCTTCGGAGAAAGCGGCTCAAGCTCAACCTGCTTGGCTTGCTTGTCATACTTGGAATTAACTAGTCATGGTCAATCGAGGGATTGACTCTGCTGGATACAAGACTTACTGCTGAAAGCTCTGAGGATGACTGAGGCTCAAGTTGAAGGTGGTTGAGAGCGCTGGACAGGATGGCACTGCCTCGTGTCAACCTTCCCAGCAGCAATGGCAGCTTGCTCTCACGATGTCATCGCCATGTATTCTAATATTACATTCAAAAAGAATAATTTAACCATAAAATGTGCAACTCCCTCCGGATGAATTTGACATTAGTGGTGAGTGTATCGAGAATTCGCACAGCGGTACTACGATAATGAATCACCATTAAGCGGCGAAATGAAGTTCATCGAGAGTTGGTTTATTTACACTCAATGGTCTTTGAAAGTCGACCGAGAAAATATCGGCGAGTCAATAATGAGATCTTACCAAAAAATTGCAAAGTAGGAGATAGATATCAGAGTGGTACATCAACTGCCAGTGAATTTAGACGTTGTTATCCAAATACCTCTAAATCGACTATCAGCGCTTGGATGTCATCCAATAAGGACGTAGGATATCCTGCTACGACCAGTGAGGCATAATCAAAAAGGTTCGGCGCTCTCGTGAAGCCACTGCATCTCCTTCGTCGCTGAGGGGAAAGTCCAAAGCCAAGGCGACAATATCCTGAATTTCGGCAAATATGCGTTGATGGTTTTCGAATAAATGAAGACGAGATAGTACTGAGTAGAATGTAGTAACGTGGGCAAAGTCATCATTCAACGCTTTCCCATCATCACTATTAGAGTCTGCGCAGCCAGTTAATCTCTTGGATTTGTCATACAAAGTTGAGGGGATGAGAAGAATGGATGGGAATGAACATGGGGGCGTGATGAATATAAGGGGAAAACGCTGGAGATCCATTACACTGCGCGAAAGGCATGGTAGTGGTGTGATGTGACTAGCGTGACAAAACGCGTCGCCCGAATAAAACGACCAAATCGAGCTCTTCCTCGCGGGTTTTACCTGCGTAAGCATTGATTAATGAAAGACTGTCTATGGCGCTTGTATGTACTCCGTACTTAGACAAGTGATTTGTGCAGGGCCATCGCAACAGTATACAGAGGACTAGATAAATAGTCAGGAGCAATCATAGAAGTGAAAGGCGGCACGTACACACAACGCTGCCTAACGTCTGTAGAGGGCAAGTAGAGGGAAGTATGAAAGTAACCAGACATGGACCTATCGATGGCCAGAGCTCGAAAATGATATGTTGGATTATAGAACAAACTTTTAATAAGTGAAGTTGAGATTTTGTGCGGCAGAACTCGCAGTGTGAGGATATCAGTCGAACAGAAGAACATGACATAACGTGCCGGCCGAATTACAACAGCCAAATCGAGCTCTACGATGTATTTTTTTGCGTCCACGGAGATTGCACTGGGTAATAAAATATTGTTGAGTGAGTTTGCATACAACCCGTACTTGTACAAGTGATCTGTATAGGGTTCGCCATCGCAAGAATATACTGACAACTAGAAAGGTAGTTAGAAGCGGTCAGAGAAACGAAGGACAGTGCGTACACATAACATTGCCCGAGAGCTTTGGAGGGTAATATGAGAACAGCCAGACCAGGGCCTAGTATCGGTGGCGAGGGGGGCGAAAATGGCGCGTTCTCTAATAGAATAAACTTCTGAGAGGGGATTGAAGTTGAGATTTGTACAACAGAAGTCGCCAGATTCAGCGGTAAGAGGATGTCAAGAAGACATCTCCGAGAGGCTCCAAGGAATGAGCTTATTAAAAAAGCTCATTGCTATTGCAGCGGGGTATCAAGCTCCAACCTCGGCGGTATAAACCCCTGCAGCTTCTTGTTCATAAACCACAACCCCGGCCTACCAAGTCCACTCTCCAACGACCGCTCCCACCGCACCTCAATCCTCCCCTGCAACAGCCCATTCGACGCCCCCAACGCCGGATTCCAAATCGCCGCACCAATATGGCTCATAAACCCATCATGCTCCTCCGTCTCCGGATCCGCCTCATCAGCATCGTCCACCTCCTCCTGCGTCTCCGGCGATAAATGCAAAAAGAAAAACGGCATACTCGACGAATACGCCCTCAGAATGGCCGACCGCGTAAAAGGCGACTGTGACACAAACACCCCCACCATCGGCTCCTTCACCCCCGCTTGTTCAGCGTCCATATGATGCCTCGCCAACACGCCCTCCATCTCGCGCACATACTTCGGCCCAAGTTTCCTCTTCTCCGCTTTACACTGCCCCAGAACGCGTATTCGTCTCCGCACAATCCCATCAGGCGACTCCCATTCCGGCCCCGTGGGATTCCGTCCTCCCAGATCTGGGAGCCACCACCACCCTTGCAGGTCGATCCCGCCGTCCGACGCGCCACCGACGCGCGTGAGCGACATGGAGAGCTGCGCCTGGAGGTCGAGCGAGCGGATTTCGAAGGCGCGGCCGAGGTGCACGTTGGAGAAGACGCCTGTGCTGGAGAGACGCGTGAATATTCGGGGTGGGGCCATTATTGGGGTGGAATAGAATAGGAAATGGGAAAGAAAAGAATGCAACGCGCGGAAGTCGCGTAAGGAAGGGATTAGCGAACGTTCAAACTCCGCATTTGGGAACCTCAGTATTGTAGCTGAAGCTATGACCTCCCTCGACCCCTCGCACCTGCCCACCCGCGCAGGGCACGACCCGCGTTCGCGAGGCCAAGCAGTGCAGTACAACACAATTGGCACACATGACGGCCGCCACAAAGTGACCCTGCCCATCCCGGACCTCCGCTTCGAGCAGAGCTACCTGCGCTCGCTGAAGCGGTATGTGCATTTCTCAGAGGCGGCTAAGTCTTCATCGGAAACTGGGGGCGTAGCGGCGTTTAAAGATGAGAAGAAAGGGAAGGTGGAGCTGGGTGGCGAGGTGGCGAGGGTGGAAGAGGCGAATCTATATGGTGTGCCGATGAGGATTGAGTGGGGGTGGGTGGTTTATATCACTGCGAGAGACCAAGTATGTATATCTTTTCCCTATAATTCCTTCCTACTAACAACCCCACAGGTCTTATCCCCCTTCATCCAAGGCGCAGCTCTGTACGTCCATCCCCCACCCCTACCACTAACATCCTAACACACTCCCCCCAGCCTAGCCGCAACAGCCTACCTCCGCCCCTTCCTCCGCAGCATAGGCAGCTACGTCCGCTCCAGCATCTCAAACACCCTCCACCAAATATTCCCCCCTTTGACACCCCACGTCAAACGCGGTGTCCAATGGGCCGGGAACCAATTCAAGGACATGAGCGTATCGGGCGTGCAGGCGAATCTTGCGCTTGCCAAATGAACGATGGACAATGACGTACTAGACTTGGACGGCGTGTATTGATACGACGATAAATTGTATACCTAGGATTTTTATAATTGAAATGATACCTTAAATGAATACTCTTGCTGATGACGTAAATTGCACTTCGCACGAGACATAAGATAAATTTAACACAGACTTCAACTTTCTTTGTATTGGCGACACGATCATAACAGCGTAGGTAGGAGGTAAGTAAAGGAAAAAGAAAAGAAAAGAAACACAGAACATAAAAAAAGAAAAGAAAATTATAAAATCAGCATCGTATGTATCAATCAAATATGAAAAAGAAGAAAAAGAAAAACGTGGAGCCTTATCGAAACAAAAATAAAAAAGAAAGAAAAGTCCTCCACCTGTGTACGTAAAAAAACGGAATCATACAGTATATACCTAACTTGAAATGAAGCACGAGGATAAATCAAAAACACGAATGGAAAAGAAAAGGGAGAGGGAAGGGAAGGGAAAGTTATGACAATAATGCACGGGTGAAGTAAGAGTCAGACGTGCGGGACATGAAACGTCGAGAATAGGAGGAAGATAAAGTAAGGCAGGATAAGACAGGATAGAAGGTACGATGAACGGGATGGGAGGGATGCACCGGGTCGATGATGATAGAAACGAAACGAGAAACGAAAACGAAAAGAGAAAGGAAATAGGACGGGAAGGGAAGGGAAGGAAGAAAGAATACGAAAAGTTCATTTTAGTTTACTTCGTCTTCGTTCGTTCGGTTGGTGGTTGGTTGGTTGGTTGGTAGATCGGACCCTTTTGATAGGGTGGGTGGGGTTCGATGCGGATGCGGGGTGGAGGTGTGTGTGATGCGGACGGAGTGTAGGCGTCGCAGTGGGTGCCATTGCACTCGCAAGGGAGGTGTCGAGGATTATGCGTGCGGTATGGCGGAGAAGGGAAGGCCCACACATCCATACGTACGATTTACGCACCAACCAACCAACCAAACCTCAACGATGATTAACGAGTGCGATTCGATTGCGCTTTCGGTTCCGGCTTGGAATGGAATGGACAGCTGGGTCGAGGAGTCGGAAGAGTCTATAGACAAATTGAGACTGGAGATAGTAGATAGTAGGAGAGAGATTGAAAGCGGAAGTGGAAGTGAAATTGGAGATGATATGATATGATATTGGACTTGAACCCGAAACCTGGAACTTGAACTTGAGACTTGGAAGATCGAAACGAAACATTGTTGATTTGATTTGATTTGAGCTTGAGAGGGTCGAGATTGAATTTTGCGCATGGAATGGACTTGGATTATTGACTATTGAGCATGGACCGGGAACCGAGATGGGAGGCGAACTGAAGAGGACGGGGCAGAGGAAGGAATATACGTATCATAGCAGGAGTGCACCATAGACCGTACACCGTGCATTAGTGTCGATCCGACGATGAAGAGACATCGTGTCTCATGTCGAGGAAGGAAAGTCGTTGTAGATATGGGGTAGGGCGGAGTATTGCGACAGGGTTGTGGAGTCGGACGAATGAATGACTCAGCCATTCAAAGCATCTCAACGATCAAGTCACAGAGCACATCCGCCTACGACCTCCCGTCCCCACCCTCCCCATTCCTTCCCAAAAACAAACACAACCTCCTCATCTTCCTCTTGCTACCCTTGCCCTTGCTGCCCATTCCCTGCCCTTGCTGCACCTGTCCTCCCTGCTGCCCCTGCCCCTGCTCCACATAACCCCCCCCCAATGCAAATGCTGCGGCGGGCCCATCATCACCATCGGCATAAACTCATGCCCCGGATGCCCCGGCGGTGCTGGTGGCGGCCCCCCATGTAAATGATGTGGAGGCGGAGGCGGCGGCATATGATGATACCTCTCCATCCCCAGCGGGGGGGCCATTCCGCCCATGTGCATTCCCGGCCCCTGCTGAGGTGGTGGATAAAACTCCCCTCCATACCCCGGTGGTCCGCCATACTGTCCTGGATACGAATGCGGCGGCGGCGGGGGAGGAGGTAGCTGATGCTGCGGTACCGGATCCGGCACATCGCTCTCCACCGTTCCAGGTAACACAAAGCTCACCCACTTCCCGTCCTCAACCTGACCTTATCACGCTCCACGTCCATCTCGAGGATAGACGAGAGGGACATGACGTCACGGACGAGTTGGATGGACGCCTCAGAGATAGGCTGGGCGGGGATGGGAATGAGAATTTGGGGGGCTGCGAGGGTGGGGGTTGAGGGTTGAGAGGAGCCTGCGACGGGAATATCAGTTGAGGGAATGACGGGCCCAGAGGTCGATGTGGCGGAGGGAGGGACGGATATGTCGCCTGTGAGCTGGCGCATCCTGTTGAAGGAGGCGATGACGGAGACGTTTACCCAGCCTCTTGAGTCCATCTTAAAAATGAGATAAAAAAGGTTAAACACCCGCATATACCCAATTAATCCCTTGCTAAAAACACACCTGCTGTCGTAGCCAAAAATCCGTAACTAGATTCTGCACGCTGAAATAATACTCCACCTGTCCGAGGAGGAACCACCTCGTCGGATCCAACACAAAGCACAACATCGTCACAGGCATTGGCACAGGTGCGCCGCCTACCATCCCTGCCGCAGCAGGAGGCGGCGGAGGCGGTGGAGGCGGTAAATAAGATTGTGGTGGAGGCGGCGGCTAATAAGGCATGTAAGGCGGCATGTAATACCCGTCTGGCCCAGGCGCAGGGGGCGGTGGGGGCGGAGGCATATACGGATTATGGTTGTACGGTCCTGGCACAGGACAGGCACAGGGGGTGGTGGTAGTGGGGCGTTGAAGTTCTCACCTCCTCGACGGAAGCCGCGTCCGCCTTGGTTGCGTCCGCCGAAGCGGCGAGGCCGTCTGCCGGAGAAGCCGCCGCGGCGTTCTGGGGGTGCGGGCGCGTGGTAGTCGGGGTAGAAGGAAGGGCCGATCGAAGTCGAGGGCCTCGCTGGGAGTTCGCAGTCGATTGGTACGACTCGGCATCTCGGCACCGCTCAACTAACCATAAGAGGAAGGTCACCCAGACTCGCACTTTCCGTGTCATAGATTGGAATGTGAGTATATATCGAAAATTAAATATGAAAATAAGTTCCAAATAAATTTCAAAAAATATGTGTGAGATAGTCTAAGGCCTAGGGAGGTCATAGTAGGCAGGGAGACGTATCGGAAGCTAAAGGGAACAGACGGCTACTACTGGGTAGAGTTCTAACTCTTCTGAGGGCGTAAGTACTTCTGGAGGGCCAAGAGGAGGTCGATAAGTAACTCTAAGACAGAAAAATTAAAAGGAGGTAGATATTTGAGAATGTATTAGAGAGAAAATTGTATTAGAGAAATAATAGGAATTTTACTTTTATTCCCCTCGCAGAGAGCCTGGGGTGTAAGAATAGTATAAGATAATGAGCCTCAGAGGTCCACAGAAGTATTTCGAGCTCAAGGAATTAAAATTTAATTTAAAGTAAGAAAAAGAAGGAATATTCTTTGGAGGTGCCGCTTTAGCCCTCCGTGCATTCCTTGATTTGCTTTCACTCCAGCGAAAAGCCGGTAAACATATACTTTTTGCGTCATTTTAATTTACTCCACCTTTTCCTCTGTGAATCTGTAAAGAATACGGAGGAGTTGCTCGGGAAGAAATGAGTTGTTCGAATTTACCGGATTGGTAAGAATATCGGGGATGCCGAGTCGTACCAATCGACTGAAGCCCCCCTCGCTGGAGACGCTTTCGGGGGCACCGGGGGGGAAAGGTGGTCAAAACCTTTCTGTATACCCGCGATTTAGCCAAGGCGGTCTAGCGAATCAGTCTGTCGTTTGGAGACTTCAGATCCAGCGCCAGCCAACCTCGTCGGCCACGTTCTCTAGCACACGTCGAAACACCAGCTCCTGGTCCAACATACCTCGAACAAACGTTTACAGATGGACTCGTAGCTGTTAGTGCTGGAGGAACCTTAAGATGTTATCATATCTGAGCTCGCAGTTCTTGTCCACATGTGACGCACGTTATCGATCCGGGTTGCCACCCATATAAAGCCACCGTAGCATTGCTGTGCTTTTGGAAATTCTCAACTCGCCCCATTATCCACTATAGCTCTCCCACGAACCCGTTTACATCCACAATGGTTGCCCAAGAATTCTTCGTTCGCCTATAGCAAGGTAAGATATGCATAATTAATCAATCGATAAGATAATCTGTCTCGGGCCTGAGCCATTTTTGCATAGGAATTACCGGTGGCTTTGTACCACCAACTCTATCTGCTATCCATACCCTCGGTCCCTCAAAGGATTCACCTTCCCAAATCGTCGTCAACTCTTCCGTTCGTTCCGATGGATAGCCGTCGTTAGGAGAGGCACAATCCAAGCATCTTAAGGTGGACTCGCACAGCCCCCTTATCGATGAACTCGAGTCTATTCTGAAGACGATCCTCGTAGAATCCCCTCCTGGTAGCCAAGATATTTATGGAATGGCTGGCGTATGGAAGTGACAACTTGCAGTAGGCCAATGGAAGACCTGCGGGGTGTGGCCAAGGATATAGCGAGAATCAGGCCACGGACTCAGTGAGGATAAGGCAAAGTTCAAACGCGCTGTTGAGATTATCAACGAGATCTTGAAACAAGATGCATGAAGGACAATAATGATACTGTGACGATAAGTGTGATATGTATTTTCTTCGATTCTTGTTGTGTATGGTCTCCTTGTATCGGGGCATTTATGTGCATGCTATATATTGAGCTGTATTATTTGTTCGTCGGTCAATATGATTTAGGAGATAACCAGTAATTTCTCTGAAAACCTCGAATGACAATGTGAAACGAAAGTAACCATACTTATACGTTCAGTTGGTTAGCGTGTCCGATGTCGCGACACGCGGCAGGCAATAGTTCTGAGTTCACTCGCTAGGAGATTGAACTACCTAGGGTTCATGCTGCATACGATTTCATTGCTCTAAATTAAAGGATAGAAGGATGGTTCATTATTTCCAATCTTGAAATAAATTAAGTAAATACGCACTTACCCTTGCCGCTCGATGAAAGAAAAAAGAAAAAGAAATAAAACTGTAAGAGACGAACCTGGGCTTCGAATAGTCAATTAAATATTATCAGCTAATTTCCAAAGGACAAGCTGCATCGGTGAAGGCTGTGGTGAACGACCTCCTCTTCGTGTGCCAATTTTATCGATCTTATCAATTGTCACTGCGTGATGCGTGATATACCATCAGCAATGTTTAGCCACAACCGTGAAGGACCGAGGACGATATCCCAATCCACGCGAACGTCCTGCAGAATTTGCAATATTAACCGATTCAGAATCATAAAGCATCGTTTCTGACATGTCAACATCATACAAAGAACTTCCTTTCGAACTCTGGTGAATACTTAAGCCACTCGTTCATCTCCCGTTGTCAGCATACTTATCCATACGTTTTCTTGTACAGGAGACCCATTTTCCAACATATCTACTCCCATAAGTCCTCGATATCACACTCGCCCTCCGACTTCGTTATATCACCCTTGAACGCGCGTCTGAACATTTATCGCTGTCTCGCAAGTGTCTGCAAGGCGTGGCGCACGAACGCTCGCGATGTTTTCTTCGAAGATATAGAGGCTATCACAATCGAGGCTTTGGAAGGGCTCATCAAACCTTTCTTTATACCCGCGATTTAGCCAAGGCGGTCTCGCGAATCAGCCTGTCGTTTGGAGACTTCAGATGCAGCGCCAGCCAACCTCGTCTGACGACGTCCTCTAGCGCACGTCGAAGCTCCAGCTCCTGGTCCAACGTACCTCGAAAAAGCTTTTACAGATGGACTCGTAGCTGTTAATGCTGGAGGAACCTTACCTTTTGATCCTGCGATGAGACCAGACTGCCAACTGGAAAGCGATCCATAAACGAGACTACGCGGCGTATCAACCCTCCATAATCTCGCAAGGCCGACACTGGGATAAATGGCAACGGCTCGTTTCTCAAGTCCTTACAATGTGCACGTCTCTCGCCAACACGAAGCTCATTTCATAAATCATACTTATAGATGATACGACCGCTTCGCATATTCCACAGCCCATAACCGAACGCCTTGGTTCCCCCCTCCGGACATGACGAATGAAAATATCATTAACAGCCTTCTCCAATCGAATAACCTCCGAACGCTATATTTAATCGACCCAGTACCCCTCGGACGATACGGACCCTCACTCGCATCTTGGGATCGCCTTCAACATCTCAGTATCGTTCTCACCCGATCATATCCCGAGCTGAAAGACACGGCCTTCATTCCACCTAAATGTCTAGTCTCCTTCACCTTTCACGATAAATCTCAAGGCGACGTCCCATGGCCTCTCGCATCCGATCTCGCAAGCTGCACAAAGCTCCAACATCTCGATCTTGCCGTAACGCGATTACACCCAACAACGGCGGAAGCGATCGGATTTCTCGTTATATCATACCAGAACGCCCTAACAGAACTCACTCTCCAAGTCCTCCCGGGCGTGGTCGAAGAAGAAAACATGGGATTCCAAAGTGTCTTACTAGCCGCACAGCCGCTCCATTTCCCGAAATTAGAACGCCTCCGCCTCCCGGATCATCATGCGACACTTCGTTCTTCCAATGCATTTCGGCAGATGAATTAAAGTATTTCGAAGTCGGATGACTCATGGTTGATCCTGGATCTGGGACGCGGGAGGAGAAGTGGAAGAGGGGGCTTAGTCGGCCGTGTCTGAGAAAGTTGAGACAGTTGATTATTAATTTGGAGGATCCGGATACGCTGAGGAAGCGAGCGTTAAATGTGGTTTGTGAGGAGATGTGGATTGAGTTGCATCTTGGGAGACAGCCGGTGAATGACAGGGAAGATATGTTGGAGGTTGCAGGAGAGGTAGCTGAGTTTTAAACAGGGGCTACTTCTTCGGTGTATTAATGAAAGAGTAACAACTGAAGTTTTGTGTTACATTCTGGTATGCATACAGGATTGAAATCTAAATTGTCTATATTTAATAAGTTAATTCCATTTATTTTGTAAGAAGGAAGTTTCCAGCAAAGTACACTATATGTATAAATATGGGCATTGCATGCTATCCAAAATATTCTGCACTTCTGCTGCATCCAATATGCTGTTAACTAGTTGATAACAATGAATAGATTCCTGATATGTACTCCTGGCCTTCTCTGGCTGACCTTGATGAACATAAAGATTTCCTAGACTTCTCAGACATTTAGCCTGACCCCACATATCATGAGCCTCTCTGTGTAAAGCCAAAGCTTCCCCAAATGCCTTCTCAGCCTCTTCCTGCTGATCTCTGCAGATATAAAGATAGCCTAGTTCTCCCAGTGCAATAGCCTGGCCTTGTACATTCTGTGCCTCTTTGTCCAATTCCAGAGCTTCCCCAAATGCCTTCTCAGCCTCTTCCAGCTGATTTCTCTGCATATAAATATGTCCTAGTTTTCCCAGTGTAAAGGTCTGACCTTGTACATTCTGTGCCTCTTTGCTCAATTCCAGAGCTTCCCCAAATGACTTCTCAGCCTCTTCCAGCTGATCTCTCTGCATATAAATATATCCTAGTTTTGCCAGTGCAAAAGTCTGGCCTTGTACATTCTGTGCCTCTTTGAACAATTCCAGAGCTTCCCCAAATGACTTCTCAGCCTCTTCCAGCTGATCTCTCTGCATATAAATATCTCCTAGTTTTCCCAGTGCAAAAGCCTGACCTTGTCCATTCTGTGCCTCTTTGCTCAATTCCAGAGCTTCCCCAAATGCCTTCTCAGCCTCTTCCAGCTGATCTCTCTGCATATAAATATGTCCTAGTTTTTCCAGTGCAAAAGTCTGGCCTTGTACATTCTGTGCCTCTTTGTACAATTCCAGAGCTTCCCCAAAT
>KN837190.1:286258-301200 GCA_000827215.1 Sphaerobolus stellatus SS14 | reverse complement strand
GGCTGTTCGTCATGTGGGAGCCGCCGGCCGCGTGTGTTCGCTTTGGGAGACGAGTGTGTGGACGTTGCGGCGGAGGCATGGCGCGGGGACGAGCGGCCCGAGGAGCGCGGCTGCTGGCGGAGGACGGCATCGGCGGCGGCCTGCAGCTCGGTCGGCGGGATGGGGACCCATTTCGTTTTTTCATCTGCTGGGGATCAGAGACAAATAATATGTGAGACATTGCGACGTACTCTTCTTCGGCGTGGAGGCGGGGGTCGGAACGGGCTGCTCTGCTCGCGGCGGCAGCTGGGCCTTTTCCTTCTCTTTGGTATCTTTGGTGGGCGTGGCGACTGCGGCGACTGCGACCTGGGGCCAGTGGGCGGGGTCGTTCAGCGCGACGCCGTTGGAGCGCCGTGGCGGGAGAGAGGAGGGGGGAATCACGGGCGACGACGAGGACGATGCTGCAGTTGATGAGGCCCTAGCGGCCATCTGTTCCTTGCGTGCAGCCCAGACATTCGGGGCAGAGCCGTTCGTGGTGGGAATGGGGGGCGGGGATGGGTCCGGGGAGGTCTTTTGTGACTTTGCTCGCTGGGCGAAGGAGATGGCGGGGGACGGAGCGACCATGGCGGCGGACACGACGCTGGTGGTCGTGGAGAGAAGAACTGAGCTCAAGCTGGGCGCAAATTTACTAAATCCGGCGCTTGTGACCATTGTGACCGCCATCCTCGAGCCTCGCAAGACACCCGTCGACTCCCTCTTATATATTCCTGTCAGCCCCCCATCGATAGCAACGCATAGCATCGATGCGATGGCCATCGTCGTTTATCCGTCGACCCTCCCGTGACACCCCGCTTCTTCTCTCATCAATACTTCTATCACTAACTTGATACAGATATACGAGGGTTGAGCCTCTGAAAACAAAATATACATGCAGGATAATTACGTGCAGTGGAATGCAATAACCACGTCAAAGTAACAGAGAGCGCGCGACCTCTACAGCCCACGCCGTTGCACAAAGTTCTGCATACGTCATAGCCATCAGTATCAACCAAACCATTGAGTAATAAGTAAACACGCACATCTAAATCCGCCTTCGTCGCAACAGCCAAGACAAACTGTCTTCTATAGTCCGTCACTGGAGAAATAAGAGTCAGCACCAACACGTGAATCAGAATAGAGAATAACACGCACCCAACGCAAAAAGATTCTTGTTCAAAAAGCCCTCCAGCTCCCCAAGCGGCGTGCTCGGCGTAATCAACGTATACTGATTCCCCGCAGACCTTTGAAACTTCGACATGGCCTTCGACACAGGGTCGCCCTTCATTCATCCAGATCAGTCCCATTCCCATCATATCGAGGGTGGTAATACGCACAGGGTTGACCTTCCCCGCCTCCCACATCGCTTTCAGGCTCGCGACGTCGATGTACCCTAGGGGTCTGCGGTCTTTAGCTGTTAGGACGCTAAATAATACAACAACATGAGTTGAGTTAGCGTGAGGTGTGGATGGGGGAGACGCACGGGATATGCGAAAAGTCCCGGTCGTAGGCTAGTTCGATTGCGCGGGCTATGGCTTCGTTCTCCGGGAGGGAGAAGGCGGGTGGGAGCTGCATGTCCTGTTAATGTAGATCGCATGAGGACGGGTATTGGAGGATTGGAGTTAAGATTCATGGGTGGTTTGGGGTGAGGTGTTAAGGCGACATTTGGAGGAAAGTTGATATTGAAGATCGGTAGGGAGCGTGATTCGAGTTCGAGGATGGGTGGTGGGATTGCGGTTGGAATTGGAGTGAGGGAGTATTCGATTTTATTTAGGAGTTGACATTGACGTGACGCGGAAGATCGATACGCGTTAGAATAAGCAGTCGTGAATATAAATCGCATTGGTATTTGGCATTCGAGGACGAGCGTGACAGATGAGAGTTGCAGATGGCGTTGAGATGGCAGCAATGGCGTGATTTGATGAGGGTTGATCGAATGTCGAAATAGCACAGCGAAATAAAAGAGCAAGCAAGCAAGCAATCAAATCAATCAGCCTTCTTCCAAAAAACAAAGTACATAAGAAAAAAACGCACCTCAACAACCGCCCCCCGATACTTATCCCCACTCGTAAACGACGTCCCCAAACTAGGTGCGTAAGCATAAGCCCCCAATGCAGGCGTAGGCGTAGGCGATGCTGAGGCCGTCATTGTTGCCATTCTTCTTCGTCTTTAGCTGAGTTCGTTCGAGTGCGTTCGCTTGGATTCGTGTCGAATTACGTCTTGCGCAGGGTAAAGCAACAATAGCAGTGGTGTAGCGTAACAAGGCCACGGAGAGCGAAGAAACGAGAGCTGAAGAGCCAGGGGGCAGAGACACTAAAGTACTGGGTAAGATCTGACGATTATACGAGCGCGAGTGGCTGGGCTGGCTGGCGCGCGCTAAGGGATATAGGCGCGGCACTCGGGTCCGAGGCGCTCTAGCCTTGGCTAGCCTTGCGATTTGATACGATCCGCGTGTAGCTTAAGGGTATGGTGCATGCGTGGTGTGCAGGGGGTTGCAGGGTCTGGGGAGGGGGATTTTTTTGGCGGGTTTGATGGTAGGAGAGAAGAGAGGGAGGGGAGGGTGAGGAGGTGGTGGTTTTATATACCTGGACCACGAGCTGGAAGGCGATCCGTGCAGGTAAGCGATTATATTACGACGGTTATAGCAAGCCACGTCGCCGGCTATGAAGGGAGTAAGCACTCTGTTTATTTCTTCTTTATTATTATTCTCCCCCAGGTCCCACACATGCCTTCACCCACATCCCACAATTACAATTCCAGTGCAATTATCGCGAATCGAGCTCCAACATCCCAACCATCCCGAATCAACATCGCCGAATCGAGACTCGGACCTCCCTGGCTCTCCCTGAGCTTCTTTAATGACAATCCCGGGCATTCACGCTACTGCCTCCGTGTCTTTCCGATTCCTATTATTATAGACGTCTATCTATTTAGGATGAACCCAATACCTCGACTTTATGGGTCGAGCTACTCACGAGTCCGAGCCACGCCGTCGCCTAGGCCTAGGATCAAGAAAAGGATGCTTTGTGCCACCATGGTTGTCGCTCTTGTCGATATGGTATGATATCATGATGACGCAGGTAGGTCCATATTTCAAAGTCCTTTGTCAGGCTGAGGAGCACTGCAGATATTTTAGCCTAAGGTTCACGGTATTTTTGTCATGATCAAGGCGATGCCTTCCTTCACTTGGATGTCCAAGTCACCTCGCATTCAGTTTTTCGACTCGGGATCTACGCTACGTTCACGATGCTCAAATCTAAATCTAGTCGACCTACTTCAAATAACGTCTACCATCTGCATCAAGCCCCCAATAGTATTAAATCCTGCTTCGATCCTACTTAACTCGTTAATACCAGTCCTTAACCCTTTGATTGCGCCTAGCATGATAGGACGAATCATCCCCTGGCTATTATCTCCTCGACGCAACGGGTTAGGACGCCGTTTCGTCTGTGAGCTCGCACTTCCATTTCTCATAATAATAAAATCGATAGCCAAAGTAGCCGAGACTCTGGCAGCCTCAACCACTCTTCCACTCTCTCCTCTCTGAATCCGTATTCGATTTCTCGACCACCGAGTCATCCACATACGCTTGGCGGCGTCGCTGAAGATGTCCTCAGGACTTGAATTGATATAATTTCTTGATTCTAACAATTAGTAGCGGCACACCTTTCGACACAATAGCCCCCCCACTCAAGATACGTTCACGTCTCCAAATCCTGTACCTTCCAGCAGAAACGTTGACAATGGCAGTCGCCATCGTCGTGCGAGCTGCGAATGTACTCATTCTTTTAAGGGATCTGCTCACTTAAATATTTAGAATGTGTATTACGGATGGGGTCCCATCGCCCGCTCCACTGCTCCCCGTTTGTGTAGTGTCCCTGATCGTTACTGTCAGAACACCTGGGATGCAAGTAAACTAAGAAATAAATAAAAATATCGCTCCAATTTGACATAAAGAACCACGAGACAACAATATGCTCTGTCGGTATTCTCTTCGACGAGTCTAGAGACTTCATCTCTTTATAAGCAATCCGTCCACTTCTCTCAGCCCAGAACCAGGATCAACTATGAGCCAGCCAACTTCAAAATACCCAAAATGTTTGGAAGAATATCTAGGCAGAGTCCTAATTTCATAAAATGGAGAAGCTGCGCTATTTATTTATTTTTGAATTCCAGGGTTCAATGTATTTTCCCACTCAGACCATTTCATACAATAATTTTCAACTTCTGCTAGGTGAGTATTCTACTCAATGTGTTTTTAATTCAATCCAAGTATTATACCACCTCTTCTGGCTTTATTTTTCTCTTTTAGCCTACATGCTCTCACTATTGGTGATTCCGAACTCTCTCCGAGGTCTCCAGAATCTGCAGTCTGCCCATCAAATGACATAATATGCCTCAAGTTGCAAGTCATATCACTGGCAATGATTTTTTTTATGGACAGACGGCTGATGAACAAATTTAAATTCAGAGCATCTAACACTGTGAATTGATATTCTATCTACTCAAGATCAGGGATCCTATAATCAGCGTAGTCTATTATATGGTTATAGAATATAGGTGATGGCTGGCGCCCCATGAGAGTAGCCAACAACACGTAGCCAATCTCGAAAGAAACTTCGAGTTTCCTATGGATGTCTGGGAGTTCAGCGACCGATGTGGGGAGATTCTTCATGATAGATCTCCAAAAGGCCCGTTCAATTTCCAACGCATCTTCCTCCGATGTATGAGATGCATTTCTCCCAAAAAGCTTGTGGAACGCTGTGATGAAAATAATGAAACAGAAGCGGAAACCCAGAGGAAGATATGCCACGGACTCCCAGTCAACGACTCCAGAAATGTTTCCTAAATCGTCAGTCATGACGTTTGTGGGCGAAAAATCTTCGTTGTCGATTGCGAGAGGCAGGGCCTTTCAATTCAAGGCAGCTGTCGAGAGGACGTTGAAAGATAACTCGATCTTGCACGAACGTGGGGTCTTCAAATGTACACGATACTTCAAGCCATTTTGAGTGAACCGCGACCTCTTCACCGTCAACGAAACGTCCTGGAATGTGCATCTTCAACGCCAGTAGCTCCGCAGATGTATTCGCCAGATCGATCTGAATATCCAAAGACGGAGAGCGGATCAACGTACTGACTGATTGACCTGGTATCCTACTCATTTCGTAGAACTAAACTGTGTTCCTGTTTTGGTCTTCATCCTTACCAATAAGTTCGATGCTCGGTGTAAAGTCGTGGAGAATGCCTACGAGCTTTATGGTAGCATTCTGCAATGATCAGGATCGGCTCTGGAGCGACATTGCAGGACCACCGTGGTATCATCTGTAAAGATAACTTAGTATGTCATGCTGGCAAATCCTTGGGCTGGAAAGGCGATCATGCTCTTAATAGACTTTGAGCGCAAAGTCTCGAGCAGCGTGACAGCTTTGGAAAAACACTGAGGTCGACGAGCCATGTGGAGAGGGATGGTAGTCTAGAGTTTTCAACTTCAAGCTAACCAGCAATTTCAAGGACAACAATGTTATCCTCTGCTAGTACGCGTTGCCGAAGGTCGCCCGAAGCCTAGCAACGTGACCGTCTTGGCATAGTCACACAAGTGCCTCTCCGAGCGATACTCTATCTTCCGCTTCACTCTCCAAGGGAATAATAAAGTAAGGAATTCTCTCATTTCTCCTATCCAATATATATATTTACTTTCAAATAGGTAATCTTCTGCAAACTTTCAATACGTATACTCCTCGTGCCCTGGATCGTTTTTCTTCTGTGCTATTTTTATCATGAGCATTGCTTGTTGGTGCTTGCCTGTGCTTGCTCCCTCGGTGCTTAAGCCATTTAGGCTTTCTCCTACCGAGTACAATCCACCACCATCACTTTGCTCTTTTCGACGTTTTTGGACCCATTTACGTATCCACACGCCATTTGAAGACATCAACAAATATCCATATCAAATCCCTATCGATTAGCAACGGACTTCCATCCAGCTACCACACTATTACGACTACCAAATGCCATCGACTTCAGCATTGCACCCTATCGACCCATCATCCGCACATGCTGAGAATGAAAAGGAAGCAACATGGATTGCGAGGAAGCTGGCAGGGGTCAGTGCCATTCGTTCTGCGCTCTTCAGTATCGTGCTAATATGGCGGACGCCAATAGAGCATGACGGGACGCATTATCATGTCTGGATACGAGTCGCTGAGGGCAACGGGAACTTCTGTTATATGTCTCTCTCCTGTGTGTATTATTTTCTTATGGGTTTGGAGTCGTGCTTATTTCGGCCATGTTTAGTGGGGTGACTCTTCACCGCTCCTCCTTCCATGCATTCGATTCCGTGACTTAGCCGTGCATATGGTCATAGCAGCTACCGGAGGTACGTCTTCCTTACACCTCTTTCAGATCTCGTATCTGATCATGTTATAGGCACAGCAGCAATCGCTGCGCCTGTTATGGCTCCTTTTGGAGATGTAATTATTACCACCTTGGGAGATTCAATCTTAGTCGAACTTGGCCTACATGCAGGCTTCAAGCTGGCTGTCGAAGGAACCAACGAGATATTTATCGACAACCCTATTCACCACGTGATGAAGAGCAATGACAAACGTTTAATAACCACTGCAGTGAAGCAGTTGACGATCACGCTTAAATATAAGCATACGATGACGGATGCAAGTCTTGGATTCTTTAGAAGCTCGATCCATAAGGATGTTAGCCTGTTCTCGACTGTGAAGGACTACCTGGCTGTGAGTGACTCTGCGTTTATATTATGAAGGTTTGTGACGGTATATTGACGCGTTGTGTAGATCGAGAAAGGGTGGTTTTCGCCATATCTATTCGCTTCTGGGAGGAGGCCTGTCATTCCGAGGACTATGACACCAGATGTCGTATTTTGCCATGGACCATTCCTTTCCGGTGACTACAGGATAGGCGAAACGTAAGAATGTAATATTATCGGCATGGATATAGTTTCATTAACTCTGTTCTAGACTTATGAACGAAAGCGCAACGATTATAATCCTTTGCGAACCATCTGCGTCATCCACAGGCTCCTCTCTAGCGGTGACGCAGCCCGAAAAGTCTCGTTCCCATCTTCGTCTTCCATCCTTCTCGGGCATGGTGGAAAAGACACAAGCCAACTTGTCGAAATTATCGCTTTCTCGCTCGCCATCCCCAACACCACAGCTGTCCCCATCGCTTCCCGCTGAATCGACTTCACTTCCTGACAAACCTGCCGCCGTCGAACCTGGTAGTGCGGCTTCCGAATCAGATACAGCGATTCCCGTCGCTGCAGTTCACCCGCGGCGAATGGTCATTCTTGTCCTAGGCATCCAGCCTCATCGTCGTCTCTGGATGACTTCCGCCCGCCCAAGCGAATCCGTAATCCAATATACCCTCCTCAACGGTTGTCCGGCCATCGTGCTTCCTGTCAAGCCAGGATCTCCTTTGATCGCCTGGGACTCCTTGACACTAGCGGAACTGCATAAGATCGGAAAGGAGGGTGGAACGGAGAGTGCGCAAGCGAAGGGTATCGTTGATGTTCTTTTCGAGTATGTTGGACTATGTGTAGATTGGCAGAGGGTTATTGAGCCAAGAGATGACGATGAAGAGAAGACTACGGTGCCATTAGAGGTTGAAATGAAGACAGTTGGTGATTCCGAGCCTGAGGCTAAGCGCGAGGGTGATGAAGGTATCACAGAAGGAAAGAAGACTGCCGTGAAGGAGGCGATCGGGTTGCTTGTTGCTGGCGCGATTAATAGTAAGGAGAGTAAAGAGGCTAAGAAGGAGATCGATCTGGACAGGGCTGGGATCGTAATGTTTAGGATTCCATGAGCTCCATGGGTCGCTACGTCTTGGGAGAGGCCGATGTAAAAGGGTGTGCGTATTCCATCTGCTTTGGAGTTTAATATATACATCATGAGCTCATATGTTTTAACGTAGAATCAATGTATTACATACAACTGTTGTACAACAAACAATTATTTCAGAAATGACGACATAAAAATAGAACGATTATATGAATCATAATAGAGCAAACATACACAATTCCCTCGGATTCCACCTTACACTCATTCATGCACCTGAATCATCTGCTTCGTCAACTCACTCGCCAATACCAACTCCCTAAACCGCTGGTCCAACCCTCCCGCCATATGCACGGAGCACACCTTATCCTTCGAAAACTTCGCTTCTCCCCACACCAATGGCTTCGGATGAACCTCATCTAGCTTCTTCCCCGTCTTACTCTTCGGATCCGGCCATTCCCTAACAACTTCGTGTAAGGAACTAACGCCGTTACTTCCCCGCCCTTTACTGTCCTTCCACACGAAACGCTGTCCACCATATGTGAGTCGTCGAGGGTTCCACTCCCTGTCTAGGCGATCTGGGGCTTCGACGATGGTCTTGCGACCTTCGACCGTGAGCTTGAACGGGCGACCGACGTCCCTTGGATCCGTCATAGACCTTTTAGGATGGATCGCGCTTATGGATACCATGACGCAGGGTGCATGATGCTCGGCACATCGAGTTAGGGCTGATCTGGTGAATGGGTGACCTGTTTTTCTGAAGGATTCGAGTGTGTAGAGTGTTTCTGTTTTATCGGCGTTTTTTACGTTGAGATAAAGCCACATGCCGGTGGTGGTTCGGATTGAGTCGGCATAGATGTGGTAGGTTGTTTCAGGGAGGTCGGGGAGGAGGTAGTAACTGTAGAGCTGGGTGGTTTCCTGAACTTGGATGCCAGGCGGCAGAGCAGTTGGGTCGGTCAAGGGAGGTCGACGGCCGCGTTCAATCTGCAAAATGATCTTTGTGTCAATTCCTTGTCGAAGTACGAAACTTGAGAGGCGCTTACCGCGGTGAGTGAAATCCATCCTCGTGGAAAACTCTGTTCCTCTCTCTGAATTGTGAAAGAGGAAGGTAAAGGTTCCGGACACTCGATTTCTCCTTGACGGTAAGCTGCTAAGAGCCTTTTCCTTTCCGTCGCAGTAATTAACTGACGTTTTGCTCGTCTCCCCTCTTCGCTATTCTTCCTCAATGTCCCAGCTGCTTGTTCAAGAAGTTGCGCTACGACTTGATAGAGTTCTTCCGCTTCCTCGAGTTGGTTTCGAATTTCCGCGATTAAAGCTCTACTGTTCACTTCGATTGCTTGTTGGAATGTGGGATCTTCAACGCGCGGCGGCATGGCGGATGCCTAACCAGCGAAAAGGAGAGCGTGAGGGAAAAAAAACAAGAGTCTAAAGCACCCATTGGGCTTATACTTAAGTATTTGACGGCCGCTAGAACACAAGCGAACATAATGATTGCCATGGTACGACCGTCAGGCTCGCACGTAGGGTATAAGTCAATCCCCCTAGATCAAGCAAAGGAACGTAGCCGAGTAGTTATGGAGCATCGAGAACTATCGAGAGGTGGGTATTTTGAGATTTAGGCAGCCATGCTCAAGCGAGGAACGAATATGGAACAAAACTGCTGATGCGCTTCGGCCTGTGGACCTGCTAGCCTGTGCTAGGCTAGTACGGCTGCCTTTGCCGGTTGTAACATGTTCCTTGGCATGGGTTTTGCAGAAAATGAATATTCCACCCCCCTTCGATGTGGAGAGAAATTTACGACGCGAAATAGACGGGAGAAAATCTGAGAAAATGTTCGTACTATGCAGGCTTATGCAGGTAAGCTGGGAGACAGTCGAGTCCGAGTCAGGACTCGTGTCTTTCACTGACTCCACTGAGCCGCAACACATATAAAGTCAAAATGTGATGGTAGTTAATAGTTACCATTAGGATTAATCAATCGTCAGGAATGGAGGTTCTCCCCGCTGCGTATTGGCTGCAAAGCGGTAATTCGGAGTCTTTCTTGTAGATTAAAAATACAGAACAGAAAGAAAGGATTTTCATCACAGGGAAAAGTGTATTGATAAGCAATTATCAAGAGTCGTCTAAACCGCTGTTCAAGTTCAACAGACCAATTCGATCAATGGCGGGTACACCGGTACGTACCTTTAGAGATCGTTATATCTAATATGGCTCCAATGATATCCGCATATATGCTGTGTTAAGGTAATCAAGCAAGGAAAATCGTTCTGTGCAGGTCCTGGGTAATCACTGGGAACGTAACTCTTCAATGGGCTCCAATCGTACCTTGGCAATAGGACTCACACTAGTTTTCCTATGAAATCTAAGCACTATTGACCGATTCTGAAGACTATGTTAGTCTGTATCGCGCCAGCAATAAACCAGACCTTCCTGTGCATTTCCAAATGTTCCTCCTACCCTTCAAGACAAAGGAGAAAAAGGTTGAGATCTAATTGCATGAATCTGCAGAGCTCTGAAGGGGTCTAGGAATGTCGTCAGTGTTTATTCTATGTGCATATATCTTGATTAAATCTCGGACCTGAATAAGGAAAGGATACTCCAGGGCCGCCTGTCCGTTCTGTCATCGGCTAAAAGGGTCCACGGCAAACTTTCCTTTAAACAGAGAAAATGGAACGCTCCAGCTCTCGTGGAGCTGTCAGTGTCTCAAAAATCAACGTCAAAGTAATGCATTCCTTGGTCGATAGGCCCGGACCGGAGAACTCCTCTGTAAACAGATAACTAGGACAAGCAAGTCCCTCGTAAAATCGTGAAATAAATACTTGTATGTGTCTCTAAGCGATGTCAGGGAGTGTACTTAACATAAGTTATAATGAGACAAGAGGAAGTCATGCGCACCTGTGGAGCGCAGAGTATTCAAGAATCATGGATGAGACGTCCCAATCCTAATAAGGGGAGCAAAAGCTGCATATACCGACTGAATTACAGTGAATGAAAGGGAGATTAAGGTGCTTACGTTTGAGACCCGTAACGCTGGAACTCTGGAGAGGAGCTTTAAGGGATTCCTTTGTGAGTTGTATGCGTTTCCTAACTGGTCACACCCCTAAATTTAGTGGGGGTTTCCGAGTCTCCAACAGGGAAGAGAAATCACCTGGTGTATCAGAAAACTCTTAACGGGTCAATATTAAACCTGGTTTTATTTTGCGCGCAACCATGGAAAAATTTGACAATCTCACGTACTAACTCTAACAGACGACGTTCATCTGCATTAATTTTCGGCAGTTTGCATTTGTCGTATTTGCAATAGAGATGATCGGTCGCGATCGCTTTGTCTAGAGTTTCCGACGTCAGCATGTGGCTTCATTGCAGAAGGATGCAGCTCACACAATATTCAATATAGCAGTAAGAAACTGGCGGTGTTGAATTAAATCCATCTAAGTATATTAGTTAGATATCATAAGATTTTGGCAATTTTATGTTCACGTTGCTGGCAGAAAAGGAAATACCTACTCTAACAGTTGGAGCTCGGAGAAAGATATCACAGGAGTATATCACAGGTGTGCGAAAACATAGCACGGCCTAGGACACACTTCCATTTAATGACATGATCACTAAACCTGTTTTGAGAATCTCGTCGGAAGGATTGGCAAGAAAATATGTGGACAATGGCATTTGGACTTTGGAGCCGATGGAGAGTCAGAGTACTTATTCTGGAATATATGATCGATGATACAAACCGCAGGTATCATAGTTGCCAAACTCCAAAGCCCCATCATCCACTATGTGGCCAAAAGTGTGTCCCGCACCGTTGCTCATTGTTCTCTACGGCGAGGATAATGGCAAAAGTGTGACTGTGACATATTAAGCGCGTGACGTCACGCGAATGATTAGTCGCGTAGCGCGCTCGGTTAACCACACGTGTGCTATCTTATCTCGAACCTGATCGAACAATAGGAATTTTCCGAATCCCCTTTGTCTGTCCACAAGCTATTCCGCTAAGAACAAAGGGACGAAAATGGCGAATATCCGATTATCTAGATCACTCTAAGCTAGTCTCAATTCTCTTTTACCCTTTGTTCCTGTTGTTCGCTGCCAATCATTGAAGGGCCCAAGGATTAGTGTATGAATGTGTGGGTCCTCGTATTAGAACATATGATCGGCTGTTTATGTGCAATCATTGGACATCCATCAGCGTCCATCATGCAATCATTCGGGGTTTCGCGTTCTACACCCATCGTGGAGTTGGGGGAAGGATATATAAAGTCTACAGGCGTGCCTTCGAAGCTTCACCACAACCACCACAACCACTTCTGCCACGCGAGCAGTACCTGCCTTATTATCCTCCTACTTTGGGCTTATTGTGCTACCACATCCACATCTATTTACTTCCACATTTCGCACATCACATCAAAATCATCATGTCCGCATTCTCCCAATTCGCTCGCTCCAACAACAACTCTGGTTTCGCGATCTTTGCCCAGCCGCAGGATTCACGCGAAGCATACGAGAAATGGACCAGCTCTGGCAGCCTTTACGCACGCTCTGGACCCACCCACTCGAGGTATTCATCCTCCAACTCGCCTCGCTCTTCCCCTGAGCCCGAACCCAGACGCAAGTCCAGTGGCAACATGATGGGCAGTTTGAAGAGGATGGTCAGAAAATGAGGGGTCAAGCTAGCCGGAAAAGATGACTATCGTTTATCACGCGGTATCCCGCCACTTGCATATATCGCATACACATCAAAGCATATCATGAACATCCTGGACTGGTTTATACCAGACTCCATCCCAAACGAGGCAACAGGCTTCACAATCGTTTTCATTCGGATTCTCCTCCGTTTCATTCGGATTCTCCTCCGTTTCCTTCATCTCACTCCGTCTCCATCATATATGCAACCACGTCTCCATCCATGTATCATTTTATCATCGACATCACCCCACCTTTCCACTGTATCTCTTAATATTGTCGTCTTCTACTGTGTCGATTATCTCTTCCTATCTTGTTCCTTGTATAGCAATAGCTGGTCTCGAATATAGAGCATGCATAGTTTGTGTTCTGAAATATTTGTCCGCGCTGTGATATCACAAAATTGGTGTATCGGCCATTTTAAGATAAGACAGCAAGAAAACAATGCGCTGGTGTATGAGCAACTGGTTCCGCGGCTGAGAGGCACATATACACGCGTTCATGAGCCCTTTGGTATAACGAGTGGAAAATATAATCTATTCAATCGTTTACTAGTAGATGGTTATCTCATAAGTAATATTCTATCGAAGAAGATATTCTGAAATTCTGGAGAGAATCGTGTGTTTATTATATATTTAATCTATAGAGGTGAGCTATGGGTATATACGATTCCCCACACATCCGACCTTCAGGCTGACTCCTATATCACTCCTCATTTGATTTATCCCAACAAATTTACAGAATCAACCTAAAGCTAAGGATTGGAATTAGGCTGAAATTTCATTTTCCCGTTCCCCGGCTATACGGTTTTCGAGGAAACGCGTCGACGGAAGCTAAATTCAGACGCGTCTCATCCTAGCTTTTCTTCAACAACCACGACAATTACGCGTCAAAAGGTCCGCATATATCTCTATTTCCTTCAATATTCAACCCAAGTTCATGTTTAGTGTCAAAAACGACCCCGCTCATTACAACACACGTACTATGCCACTCATTCAAAGTCTCAATTATGTTGTACTTCGTCGCGCTCCTCCGCCACCACCTCCGCTTCAGGGACCTCCACCTCCTAACAACGCGCCGCCGCCGCCGCCAGTGGGACCTCCACCTCCTTCTCCTCAAGCGATATCTGCGCATGACTTGACCTCTACTTTCCCTATGCCAACAACCACCTCAGAATTCCATACCTTCATCCCAAGCAGTCATAGCGTCCATTCCTCTTCATCTTCTCCCACACCTACCAAGCCTCTTTTTCACCAAGCCAAAACTCCCAGCTCCAGCACAAAGGGTCCCCCGACAGCCCTCATCATCTTTCTCAGCTTGCTCTTCATAACTCTCGCTATCGGCCTCGTCGCCGTCATAATCAACGTCACATTCTGGTATCGCAAATCTAAACAGGATGAAAAGAAAGCATGCGAGCGGGAGAGGAAGCACGGGTCGGATTATACGGTGCATGATCCTGATGAGGGAATTGAACCTGAGGTGGGGGCGGACGTCCCTGTTGGGCCGAAGGCGAGGAGCAAGTTTGGTGGTTTGACGGGAGCGAGTAATGTCTTTATGAAGAGAGGGAGTGTTTTGCTTAATGGGCTTAGTCTTTCGTGGGCGAAGGGTAGGGACGAGAAGGTGCAGTCGTGGTCTACGGAACGCTGTAAGAACACTGGTGGTGGTGGCGGTGGGTTTGAAAGGCTCGACTCGAGGAGCCAAATGGTATAATCGTCTGCAGGGGTCAGTTTGGTATGCTCGTGGTTTGATTATATGCGCTACTTTTCACACTCATTTGGACCAGAACGCTCGTTTTCCCTTTATTCCCATAAAGTTTCATTTTTGCATTGCACTCGACTATATGCGCTCCTTCTTCATGCCTTTCGTTAGCATTGATGCGGCTGGTAATGGTAAAGTTCATGGCTTCATAAAATACATCGCGTGCAAATAACTACTCAAGAATAAAGTGTCTAACCCATGCGCATACAATCAATCACCTATAATAAACTAAGCCTCATCATCAAGTTCAGACTACTTCAAACCAAACCTGAACCTACCCGGAGTCGTACGTACGGCGACCAGAGATCTCTGATATGCCTATCTACTGACAGCTCGAGGCAAGGGGTTGAATTTGGGTAAAGGTGAGAAATTGGGTAAGGAAGGGAGTCTTGCTGGAATTCGCACGATAGGTGGCGAAAGGCTGCTCGATGACTGGGCGTGGGGCAATTTAGGCGAAGGTGAGAGACTGGATAATGAAGGGAGTCTTGGAAATGGAATTCGCGAGATGCTAGACGAAAGGCGGCTCGATGACTGATTTAAAATGTAATTAGGATTTTCGTAAGTAGCGGTCAGAAGTGTACGATTAAATTATGGGAATAAAACGTAAAATCGCGACTTACTCCGGGGTTAGAAGATGAATACCGCCCATTAGAGGGACCCGAAATGGATTTAGACGACGAGGTG
>KN837190.1:269283-284158 GCA_000827215.1 Sphaerobolus stellatus SS14 | reverse complement strand
GTGGATGAAAGATGTAAAAGAAATGACACTGGGGATTCTGAGGTAACGCATGGTCTCATTTTATAGCAAAGACCATGATGGTCCTAATCATGCCCTCATGCGAAGCGCCGATGGCCGAGGCAGTGGACTTCCCGATTTGGGTTATTCAACGGCAAGCCTAATTGTCTTGTACACACGCGTTACTTTTATTATGCTGGATACACTTTCTTATGCAGTCACTTTCTATGACATTCTTATTGTCAAGAATGTAGTACAAAGCTTCATTGCCCTCGCAACCTAATTGTCTAAGCAGCGAGGCCGAGGAACCTATTGGGCTTCCTGTCAGTCTAATTGTTGGTCGTCCCGTGAGACACAAGAAGAACGGGATTCTTGTAGGGTAGACGGTTCACAGACTGCCGTAGGCGATGTTTTTGTCAACGGCCATCGAGTAGATGATGATGACGGAGACGCCTTGGACACCCGTACGATGCGATCTCGGTCAGCCTGAGGAAACCCGTATTTATGTGGAGCGAATTATTCATGCGAAGTAAATGAAGCTGTACGGCGCCCTCCTGGCATATTTAACGCTACTGGTGGCAGCAGTAATACCCTACTTGGGAGGGGACACCCACCGACCGGCAACGATGGACAGCCCCACTGTTTACGGGCTGCATTCTCGTAATAGAGCCTCGCACGAAAAGGGCCTCAAATAGACCAAAAGGGAACATATTGACATGCTTCCAAAACCAAGGCTTAATTTTCCAGCAATCGTGTTTTACCATTTGGGCCTATCAATAAGCCAACAATGCAAATTAGATTTTAGGCTGGCCCAGATCAACTCGAGCGGCGGAAGTTTACATTTACCGTCGCCGAATATATTATATTTATTGTTCGCAGATGTTCTCTAATAAAAGCGATACAGCCTGTGGGTTATAGGGCTGTCATAACCATTCGTGTCATAGTCCAAACTTTCTCCGGGTGTATGTATCCTTTAAATCTACTGCATAGATAGTGAGAGCATTTACTTAACTAGACAGGAACAAAGTATCGCACCAGATGAACTTGGCTTCTTCGCAGGCACAAAACTCTATTTGATATATTCGTACCAGACTGAACGACTGTCGTGTCAGTTTCTTCAGATGGAATGATATACCACTAGAAAGGACCAGCGGATTTTTAGGAGTTGCTGTCATAATTAAGCAAGCCAGGACTGGCTTCAAAGTGGGAAGGTCATTTAGCTCACCTGAGCTGAATGCCATCGTAGATTTCGACGTCCCTCTCTATTGGGATAAAAAGAAACATAAGATAAAATGACATATGAATTTCTCTTGTTTGCGAATTTGCTTCGCAACGGGATCGTTCGGGATTGGTATCGATCTGCCAATGGGTGAATTTATATCTGAGCTCACGCTCGATGACGATTAAATAAGCGGTTCCCTGGAGAGAACGGAGATAAACAGAAAGAAAATATTAAAATAATATTTTACACAGTAAGGTCTTCCGCAGAGTACTAGGGGGATAATGCGCTCGAAAAAATGCACACTACCATTGATGGCGATTCCGATAACTCTGGGGATATTGAGTCAATTATGTAAAGTGAAGTGAGATAAATAACCTATAAAATTTCGACACACTTTTTCAGGATCCCTTTCTATAATTTACCACGGCAAGAAGCTATTCAGTGCGTGTACGTGTCATTTTTCGGTGGTGATGTGTCACCGAGTGGTCCCGAGCTTTCTAAATAAATCACAATATCTTCCATGTCGAAGGAAAATACCTATAAATCGAAAATTTTGAGACCCGCATATTCCAAGCTTCGAAACCTTGGTCCTTGAAGCTGACAGGAAGTGGGAAAAGGAAGCAAGAAGCTTTAGCCGACTGTGATAGTCACGATAGCGTGACATCGGAATTTGTTCTTTCCTTCCTCTTTCACAGAATGAGGCATATTCAAGGGCTCTCCAAGAATATAGAAGTAAATCTTCTACTTTAATATCATCCATTATTATCCAGTTGCCAATCTTCATTTGCTTCATTACTTAGTAACTGGGTCTCCTTGATATTATCATTGCCTATGGTGAACCCGGAACAATGCTACTGATGATATCTGCGTTTCTATTTCCGGTAATGAACCGCGACGCAGTTGCGCCGCCACATACCCATCTTCTTTCGACATGCAACTGGCAAAGCTTTACCTTCGCACGCGGCCGCGACTGGATCTAAAAGAACCCGTCAGCTGCGTTCGGAGCTATTTCTGGTTGCCTAGTCCTCAAGTGCTCATGTGCGGAACTGCGATGACTTGCAGGTCCTATGGAGATCATAATGGGCTGCGAAGATATATCTGACACGGTAACTTCGTATTTTGCCACGATTTTGAAGATTTGTTTCGGCTCGACCCATTGGTGACGCCTCAATATTCTATCGACTCTGCTACTCTTCATAGTCGACAAGGATTGAATATCAGGTCGCGAAACGGGTGATATTGATCAAGCGTTACGAGCAACCCGATCCTATCAGATTTTCCGTTGGCCGCCGACCTATCTCAGTACATACCCATGGCATGCCACTTAAGTTCAAGGCTTCCTGAGCTCTTCCACTCTCAGTTTCCACATAACTGCATGGTCCTCATTTATGGATGATGGACCGTAACGATGCAACTTCGGTGTATCACTATCAGGAGGTGCAGGAGGCGTCAGATCGGTGCGTTTTTATTGCAATTGGTGTCGAAGAATGAGATTCACGAGCGAATTTTTATCCAGTCGGGCCGTTCTTTATGTTGCTATAGCTTCCTTAGGTATTTATTCAGTATCCTATCTATTGCTATTCTTCAGCTTATATGGAATTTTCAGCGCTGCTTATTTTTGACACAGTTTTGACCCTCGCGGAGGAAATCAGATACATATGGCACAGAAAGCTGACCTTAGGCGGCATTCTCTATATCTTAACACGTTATTTTAGCATCTTAGAGGTGGCGTTTGAGACCGCAACTCTACTTTCGGGTTCAGCAAAGGTATGTGTGCTGAATATTATCTTGAAGCTGGAAAATATAATTAACAATACATAGTAAATAATGATTTTTCCTTCCGATATAAGATGGTTAACCGAAGCTCAGGCTATGCAAAAACTTGGGGATCTCCTTACAATGCTTCAGACTCGTGACTGGCACTGGCGTGCAAGGTGCCTTTCTTCCCTATTTTATTTATATTTGTGTCTGTCTTACAAAATAAAATCCCAAGGGTTATTACTAGCAAGGGGATATGTTGTCTGCAATAGTATTAGATGGATGAAGGTTGTTCTCTGCCTTCTGTTTATTGCGAACCGCATAATCGTCCTGGTAAGCACTAGTCTAGTTCTCGTTCCGATTCATCAAAATGGCCGACATGTTCTCGATTATTCAGATTACAATATCATTATATAAATGTGACGATCCACAAATCAAATTGTGAGTTTTTGTCTTGCCTATCTTTAAATTCAAGTTTGCTGAAACAATGTGTTCGATAGGAGTATGTCTGTCCGTTCTCGCCCTGACTTGATGGCTTATCCTCTGTTGGTGTAGACTTTGCCAACAATATCACCATTTTACTTTTTCATGTTGGCGTTTTCGGAACGACCGTCCGCTACACTTGGAATAGGAGGTTATTTATGACCACTGGCCATCGAGGACAAGGCGGCGAACCAGTCTTAATCACACTGTTATTACAACAAGGTATGTCTTATCATTTGTATCCATTAAGATTAGTCTTTTAAAGAAGTACAGGCGCTGCTCAATTTTTGTGAGGATTATGTTGCAAAAATAAGTTGTCAATCAGCTAAATCGGATAATTCCAGTATTCTATTCGCTTGGACATTAGAAATTGTAATTGCTCAGAAGGTATTTACACATCCTTTCTCTTGATATGTCTACTCATTCCGATCTCAAAGTTACTAAGAGTGAGCCTTTATTTGTAATATTACTGGCCTTGAGGCGCATTAACACGAACGATTCAGCCCAGTATAAGCGATGTCGACTTCATTCTTCGTAACACGTGAGGAAAAATCCATCGCATTTCTTTATGGCTTTACTTAAAATTTCATGTATAGAGTTGCAGTCATCATTCTATGTCGATTCCATTTGGAACTTAACTTGCAGAGTCATTCTGACTCGTCAACAGCGGGCAGCCCCTGGGGAACTTCGCAACTAGGAAACTTTGGTTCAGCTCGTGATATCGAAGAGAACATTATAGAAGAATTCGACGACCACCTGCGGGATTCATGGCCCAAACTTAATATTCAACTACTGACTCAGATGAATCTTGGAAATCTCCATGGGTTCGCTACCGCCAACACTCAGGGAAGAAAATCTTCTTGGCCGATGGATGCCATGAGCGGAGCGGATGGTGAACGGATGCATTCAATGGTCAGCCATACTATGCATACATGGAGAATTATATCCCTTAAACAATGACTTTTTAAATCAAGGTACTTTCTGCGTCCAATCAGATGGTTGATTATAATTATTTGGGGGAGCTTATTACGAGACTCAATCTTGAAGTTGGCCGTTTCTATCAAATAGGGGACACTGACTTATTCGGTTGGGAAGCCAAAAACATGAATGGTGACGGTTCAATGACATGAACAAGCCCTTATAGTTATTTCTGTAAATAAGCATATTTGGCCTTTTCAGGGTCAGAATTATTCATGAATGGTTCTAATCTCACTCCGTTTCCAAGGAGTTCAGATAATATTATCTAGTTCAATCTGAATTTAACCAAAATTTCTTTAAGGAAAAAAAAGGGAATAAAGAAACATGTTTAGAACTGATGTCACGCGTGGCGTGACGTTGCCTAGCGCTAGCACGTCTGGCTTGGCAACTACTCTGATTCACGCCCAATGCAGCCCTCCGAGTCTGTAAAATAATTTCATCCGGCTGAAACGACCTCATTTGATTTGGAGAATCAGTCTCGGAGGTATGTTACTATTCCCTTGCCAGTGCACCGGCCCTTCAAGTTTCCTGTCGAAGTGCCGACTATATCATGAGGTTACTAATGTATGGATGCCATCAGCCCTAATTCCATGGCACTGCTCCCCTTCATATGCCATTCCGACCACATAATTATCTCAGATCACTGTTCGGACTGGAGTTGTGGAAGTCTTTCCAAGATTGAATTAGCTCCGTGATTCGCGCTCTGGCTCGCCTGAGACCCTTTGGTAGGATCGCATAGATGCTTCACTTCTCTAGACACCCGATTCCAGCTTTTAAAGCTTTCCCAGGTCGAAGAAGTTCCGTTAAGCCAACCAGTATGAAGCATAAGATTTTTGTTTAGTCGTGGCGTAAAGTTCTCGTGCCCAATTCCTGATCAGACCATGTTTTGATGATGGACGTCGTCAAGAATATGCTTCTCCTTGTGTATCACACATACAATGCAGGCCGAGATGTTTCCCTTTGTCTAACAATAAAATGCGGAGCAAGAACCACATGCAGTGAATCACTTGCCCCTGCATCGCATCGCAGCTGAGCCAGATGGGCCGTCCTCCTACAAGTGCAACTGAAAACATGTATATAAACGGTTCAGACGATCGTCTTTCCTTGCTCTCTCCTACACACATACTTTGGAGACATAACTCGCTTTATACATGGATCAGAAAAAAGCCTTTGTTCAAGAATTCTCTGATTTGTGAGTGTCTATAATTTCACTCTCTCTCTGGAATGCCTATCAAGTTTTTTTTTTCCCTTTAGAACGATCTTCAATTATGCTATTATCTCGGCTCTGAGTGAGTAATCTATTCGTATAGAAGATGTTCTTCTGAGCCAGGATCAGGTCTTGTTATTTTTGACAGCTTTTTGACATTATCTCGAGAACTTGATTATATATGGCGGCGAAAGTTCCGCCTAGGAAGTCTTCTATATTTCCTTGCTCGTTATTCTGGGATATGTGGACTTATCGTCAATTTCGCAATCGGGATTTTGCTTGAGGGGAAGAACATTTCGAATGGGGTAAGTCATTTAAGGTCATTCAGTCGTAATGATGTGCTTGCTTACATGTATACCTACGCAGTACGTGTGTTCCAAGTTTTGGAAGCTTTCAGATATACTCACAGTCTCTGGAGGTTATGTTCTGGACTAAACATGGCGTTTGGAATTTTTGCTTTTCTAGCGGAAACTGGGATACAAGGTGCGTTCATGGTGAGGCCGTACCATTAGGGTATCATGATTAAGGACAGTTTAGGCATATTGCTCGCCCGGGGGTATTCTGTATGCGAGGGAAACAAAGGACTTAAATTTATTCTTTGTTTGTTGTTCATCACAAAACGAATTATTGACGTGGTGAGTCCGTGAAGTTGAATTTGTTTCAGCTTAAGCCGATTTAGTTTTAGACAATTATACCACTATTCCGGTGCAATATCTCTATGGTGCCATCCACCAATTTGTAAGCATATTCTCAGTGCGATTACTAATTTATTATTTACGAATATTCAACGGTCAGGGGTGTGTTTCATTTATAGGATTTATAAATGATGTTTTAAAGCCCCCACTAGAATTGGCTGGAAATGCTACCAATTTGCTTTTTGAGGGTTCCATTGTCGTGATGACCATTTACCATGCATGGAACTCTAGAAGATTGGGGGACAATTCTCATTCTGATATTGCGAGAAACACGTCCTTTGTAGACGCTTTGGTTCAACAAGGTACGAGGTTCCGGTCCCATTGAAAGCTATTTGCGCATTAAACAGCCACGCAGGTGTTGTCTGGATCCTGTATGATTTATTTTGCTCTCAGTCAAAATGTTTATTAAACTATTAATGTCCTAGCATCATCTTTGTGTGGACGCTGGAAGGTGCAATCACGAGAAAAGTAAGCCATGTCAGATTTCTCAGCCGGTTTATTCCTGACCTTGGGACTTTGCAGTTGCTTAGGGTACGCCAAATTTAATCCTATATTCGCCAGATAACACCTAAAGGAAGTATAGCCCTCCATAGTTGGCGTCGATTCACCTCTAGAAGAAGCGTGAGTTTTCTTTAGAGCTTCTAATTCCGACAATTTGTTCTTACGTCCTATTCAGTATTGCAATCATCTTTCTCTGTCGGTTCCAGTTGACGCTTGACGCAGAAAATGAAACCTCTTCGCCAGCTACCGAAGCCAATAGTACAACCCAGCCGAAAGCATGTAATTTTAATTGGGATCGCCTGCGTTCTATGTTACATCGTCTCGAAGCTAGTATCATAGAAGAATTCGGAGACAGACCTCATCCCCGTCTACTGCCTCCCAGACCAAGAAGAACCACCACCAGGAAGGTATCAAATGACTTGGAAATGGGACCTGTCGACTTGAGGCGTGCCTCGAGTATTACTCGTCCGGAAAATACACTATATGGCAATGATAATTTTCTTGCTCCTCCTGGTAGCTCATCAAATGGACGATTAAATCCACAATCTCCATCCGGCGGTCGTGCAATCAGATGTGAGCATATAGCATATACCTATGGACAAGACGACGTTAATCTGATATCCAAACTTCACAGGGGCAGATGCTACATTGGCCGTCTAGCTTCGCATGTTATGGTCACTGTCTTCAGTGGAATAGCCCACAAACATTGAGATTATTCCAAATTATCGAGATTCACTCTGTATCCCTAATATTACTTTCTCCCTACACGACAATTTAGAGTCTCACATACCTAATACCACGGGCATTGTCATTTGTATCTATATCTATGTCAATAATTATTGGCCGTCCCTTCTGTTACACGCATACTTAAAGCACCAAATTCTGCAATGCAAACAACAATCGATACGCCTGACGACAGAGTAGAATACAGCGGGGTCAATGCAGAATATAACTATCAGGAAACATGATCACGGTCACAGAAAGGAAGAAAAATGAATCAATCCGAGATAAAAGGAAACAAAAGGAGAAAAAGATTCGTATGAACATGAAAAGAAAGGCATAAAACGTGGTAGATGTCCTATGCATGAGGTAGGTGGCATAGCGGAAGGAGGGGGGAGGGAAAAGCAATGCGTAGATACTACAATTATTTGGTGCTCATCAGATGTCAGAAAATAACACAAGAGAAAGCCTGGAATATATGGATGTAGGAACCAGGCGAACAGACATGATGACTTGAATGGCGTGGCATACGTGATGGTTGATAGAAGCTACAACTGGACCTTATGGAGATACTGGCGATGCAATTCCCGCACGAAGGTTGGATCATTCTTCGGACATATCTGATCAGAACAATGTCCACCATGCCATAATACAAAAGAACTCACATTAATCAAATTAAGAAGTTCCTTCTTCAATAATTCCTCGCTCAACACCGGATCTCCAACCCTCCTCCTCTGACCATAAACTTCCATTAAAACATGGCCGACATCCCCAGGATGCGGACTAGGACTAGAACTCGGGCTTACAAGTCCTATATTATCTGGCTGAGAGGAAGCCTGCCTCTCTTCCTTAGTCTTCCGTCTGCGCTTATCACGGCTTCTTGCCTTCTTGGGCGGTGGAGAGGCAGTAGATTCAGGAGCCCTACGAGACTCTGTTTCGCTAAGGGCAGCGATAGCATTCAGAAGCCCATCCCCCAGGCCTGAAGGTTCGTCTTCGTAGTCACCGTCAACGCTGAGGCTCCGGTCATCCACAAGCGGCCAGTCCATAGCATTATCCTGTGGAATTTCGCCGTTGGCGGCAGCGCGCTGGCGTCTCTCACGCCGTTTCGCGTTTCTAGAACGACCCTTCGTTGGAGATGCAATATTGCCATTTGCAGCTTCGGTGGCTTGATCGAGTCCATTAACCGCAATGTCCTTCGTATGTTGGTAACTAGCACTGCGCTTCTGCTGAGGAATGCCACTAGGCACTACTCTTCGAGGCCCAGGCGTAGATTGTGTAGACTCCGAGGTTGCTATGGCCTTACCATTGGTAGCAAACATTGGGATGATACTCCGAGGAGTGACAATAGACTCATAGGCTTGGCGGCTCTTAGAAGGTGTCAGCGAAGATTCGAGGGGCAAACGTGTCTTGTGCTGTGTTGGCGTAACAACACTCGAACTCGATTCTGAGATGTGACCATTCACTATGCCATTGGCAGCAGTGGCAAATAGAGCTTGTAATGCGTTTGGTATAGGTGCAGGGCTCTCCTCCTCTGGAAGACTATCCTGAGAAGCGGACGCAAAGATACTGTCTAATAGCGGTATACCGGTGGCAGGAGGGGGGACGGATGCGGTGCCTGGGCGAGAGGGTGGCTGAACCCCGGGTAGGGAACTGGATGCAGAACTATCCAGTTTTGCGAGGAGGTTCGTAAGAACAGTCGTTGAATTATCGTCCGCAGTACTATTTTGAACAGAGACAGGCCGGGATATAGACTGCTCTAACGCAAGGGAGGCAGACGGCGTTGTTGACCAGGTTTCTGGTCGACGACGATAAACATCTGGATATCGTTCACCACGTTTGATGTATCCATGGAGTCTGAGTTGACACATTAACAGAATGGAAGTTTGGAAGTTGAAGCAGACGCACCTCATCATAACTTCCGACATAGCTTCTCGGTCCTGCGTAACCATCGTCCATAATCCAATTGTGTCAGCTATGAAAGGATCAGAAGATAAGAACATCATTAATAAAGATGGACCATAGATATCTCACAAGTAGCTTTGCCAAATGCTCGGTAGATCACGTATGCATTTGCAAACTCAACATCATCGTCGGGAGTCATCCGCTGGATATAATCTCCTGTATTATTTCGGTTCAAAATGTAAAATCCATATTTCGGTTCCTGTTCTCTGAGTAGGTGAATCACAAGGGGCACGAGTCAGGACCAAGATGACGTCGAATAAACAAGCAAACGCGCACCGTTCAAAGAGAAACATGGCACCTTCCACTCCTTTCTTCTGCCATCCATCGCCCTTATGATGATAAAGACAAACATGTGGGAATTGGTCGAATAGAGATGTGATCGTAGGGTCGTGACGCTGAATAACTCGGAGGTTGTGTAAGTATCTCGAGGAAGGTGGCATGGGTTCTTGTTTTATTGGCAGTGACATGGGTGGTGTGTTTGTCGTTGGTGGTGTAGCATATGGTTTTGTTCGTGGACGAGCATAATTTTGGCGAAGGCCAGGAGCCATAGTGGCTTAGGGGGTCAGTGAAAGGAGAGTGAAAGTTGAGTCGCGGATACGTCGAGCGCAGTTTCAATATCAGTACCGAGGCGTCAGTCGTCCACGAACCACCCACCACAACAGGCATTGTCCATAGTCAGTAACAATATAATTTAGGTGACATGGGGTATAAGAATACATGTATTCTACCAGAGTCGTTGTCCTGAAATGGAGAAATATCATACAAAGGAAAGGACAAACTTGCAATACATGGTGAATACGGATGGATCTTGAAGAATTCAATATAATCACAATGAAACATCGAGTTCGTAAAACATAGTGATAATGAAGTGATAATGATGGTCGTCCTTTGAGAAAAAGAATCAGAGAGACCCGATAATATCAACTGAGGTGAGACGTACAATGGATGTTGAGAAATGCATGTAGAGACGCGAATCTTATATCTTGTAAGGTGGCGGCGTAGTCCTACTCGTAATATTTGATTTAGTAGGCTCTTGCACCTTCATCTGAGAAGATGATGAATTGTCGACTCTAGCTGGAGCCGGGTGCTTTCCATAAGCATCGTGACGGTCTTGAGGCATCCTGAATAAGTTGAATGCAGTCGACATGCTGGAAAGGAGTTGAGAAGATGTCGATGATGGCATAATGAACGTGGATGAAATTTATTTGGAAGAAACGACCAGCGTTGGCGATGAAAGGAAAGAATGGATTGGTTATGAAATTCGAGGCTGGATGGGCGAAGAGAGTGCAGGGATCATAGATATCTATTATTGACATGTTATATAGCCAATCCCTCTAGGAACTGTAACCAGAAAACTAGATCTTGGCCAGGGATGTGAACGTTTATTTGTGCCAAGGATTGGCCATCCCTGCCGCCAAGGCTAGACTTTCCTCCATCTATATCCCAGAAAGAGGTTAGAAGATTAGAGAATTATTATATTCCAAAGATGGATTTGAATTTTTGTTAGGAGTCGAGAAATTAATTGAACCTGAAGCAGCAGAACAATAAGGTGGGCACACTGCCCCATGCTGCCAGGGAAGCCTGACTCGGGTCACGATCCAAAGTTCGCAATGAAACGTGTTAGTGTACAGTCAATACTTCAGAAAGAGCTGTGAATTTTCATTATGAGGGATGTCTCTTGGGCAGCTGAGGTATATGTTAATATTAGTACATGCGATGGAGCTGTTGATCATTAAATTATACAACCCAGTGGCCTATGAAGTGGTTACTCATTTGAGCACCTTATGATATTTGTTCCCTTTTCCTACGAACAATAGACCGATATTAACTCTGCATATATTTATGATATTCCTGCAGAAGTGCGCTTGTTGTAGTCCCTTTTTGTATGAGCGGCGATAAAGGGTTCATGGACAAATATGGTAAGTATGCAGGCGCCCAGGGGTACCGATAATCGCTCACTCTTGGCGCTTACTTCTCCTTTCCCAATCCGACGTCATTTTGCTTATTATTGCTTAGCTTCTTCCACGATGGCAACAGTTCAGCTTACTCCTAAAGATTTCTCCGATTTGCTTGAATTCTCGAAGTCCTTAGCCAAATCCGCAGGGGAGGTCATTCGTTCCGGCTCGAAGGCTATCCTTCAAGACGGAGCTGTCGATGAGAAAAAGAATTCTGTCGATTTGGTTACTGAGTGGGATGTCAAAGTAGAGAACCTTGTTAAAGGAGAGATATCGAAGACATATCCTGACTTTAAATTGTGAGTCCCACTTTGAAACTTCAATTGTGAGCTAGTGGCGTTGAGACCTGCGCCATCATAGTATTGGCGAAGAATCCTATTCTTCAGGAGACCGACCCACTTTGTCCGATGACCCTACGTTCTGCGTTGATCCTATAGGTATTATTTAGTCATCAGACACAATATTTCCTTCGATAAAATTCTTTTATAGATGGGACAACAAACTTTGTCCATGGTTTTCCCTTTGCATGCATCTCCATCGGATTCATCTACAAAAGGCAACCCACCATCGGCGTCATCTACAACCCCTTCTTAGATCAGCTGGTACTATTGTCATTAATTAAATATCGTATAATGTCCTGATCAACTTGTATGCGTAGTATTACGCCTTGAAAGGTCACGGCGCTTTCCTCGAAGTACCTGGCTACTCGAACCCACTTCGTCTACCCATCTCAAAAGCTCGTCCTTTGGAATCTCTATCTCAAGCACTGTTGGGCGTCGAATGGGGATCTGATCGAAGAGCATCAGTTATTCAGAAGAAAGCAAATTCCTTTGTCCGACTTGCTGGTGATAGCAAGGAAGTCCTAGGCGGCAAAATGGTCCACAGTCTTCGCAGCATGGGAAGTGCAGCTCTGAATTATTCTACCGTTGCGCAGGGTGGACTTGATTCTTACTGGTATTAAAAGCAATTTTCTTTCTTAGTATTATGATGCTGACAATTAATTATTTCTAAGGGAAATTGGCTGCTGGCCTTGGGACGTCTGTGTTAGTAACAGTTTTTATTCCGTTGTTTTTTTTACACTTACATCTCATCAACCGATTTCTATATAACAAGGCTGGCATTGTCATTGCCCTCGAAGCTGGATGCTATGTGACTGGTTCCAAGCAATATTTCCTCGCCCACCGTGACGAAGAACCCTTGGACTTAGTGGACTGGGATGAATTATTATGGGGTCGTAAATATATTGTTATTCGGTATGTCATACTTTGAGGCTGCCAAAAGCCATCTTGATGACCGTCTATTTTCTTTTACAGCGCCATAGCGGATACCGCGGTAAGTCTTTCTCTTTGAGTATTTGACTATAATTCATTTTGTTTGTTTGTAGACCGAAAAAGGTCGCGATACCCAAAGACGTCTCGTTGAAGACTTCTATAATACCGTTGAAGAATGGGATGCAGAATAGACAAGATTTCATTGATATAGTGTACCATTTATATAGATAGACATGAGCTAAGTGTATAAAATTTTATTCATAAAATAACTGAAGGCTTGAGAAAGTAGAAATGAATACGATAATGACTTGTGGTACCGAGTGCGAACGGCTAATATTAACCCCTTGCCCCTAGAATCGGAATATCCTCTTACCCAAGCCATTGGCCTTAAGGTGGCGTATCATCCAGGACCATAGTGATGGATCCAGTTCGGTTCAGTCCAGTTCAGTCTGAAACCGGTTCGCACTTTCACTACTATCGCGGTTTGTTGAAGTCAGTTCGGTTCAAGACCGGTTTGAAACAGGTTTGAAACAGGTTTGAAACCGGTTTGATCGTGATTTACATATGACAACTGTATATATTTATCTAGGTCATCTAAAACAAGATTACTGCACCTTTTTTGGATGGCGCCAGAATTGCCATAACTTCATCACTGCCATCTGTTAAAAAATAGTAGATTGAAATAGAACAGTAATTTTGCAGGAGGATAAACCTGATGCTCCCTCCTCACTAGCAATAGTTCCCGGCGCAGTGGAAGCCCGGCATTTGCAAGAAGCGGCGGTGGATGCCATATTTTTCCAAACTTCAACATCAACAGATTTAAGAAAGGACAAGTGTGACAAGAAATGGTTCCGAACTGTACAGTATGGAACCTCTTTCAAACTACGAATATTACATAAAATAGCTGAAGTCAAACCGGTTTGGAACTGGTTCAGACCGGTTCCAAACTGGTCTCGCTGGGTAGAGCATTTCGGTTCCAGTCCGGTCTCGAAACCGGTTCGAAACCGGACTGAACTTGAACCGGAAATATTGTAGAATCAGCTCACCCGAAGAGAAATGACGCTACAGGGGTTGTGAAGGGACTCCTTACAGCTATATTGAGGTGTGTTTAGTAGTGCGACCGTCAAATTAAGGACCTCAAGCAGGGACCCTCACTCACATCCGTCTAAATGGTAGAAGACCAAAGTCCGATGTCCCAACTCAAAGTCAAGTTAGCCCTTCGTTGTCATACAGGGACTTCGAGGAGGTTGATGCACCTCTCGATTTTGACTATGAAATTAGAGATACCCCTGAAGCCTTCGAGCCCCTTGAGTCCGTTCCAGCTGCAATCATGGATGATAATTTTTGGCAGACGGCACATAAAACTATCAAAATAATGGACCCAGCAGTCCTAATTGCAGCTCTTAGACAGTTCCCTGACTTGGCAAAAGATATCGTAGGTGATTAGTTTTAATATTTATAAAAATTACTATGTTACAATGAATAAACACTCTTATCTATTTTAATTCTATGAAAAGCGAAAAATACAAGTCAAAATCTATGTAAAAAATACTCTTAGTATTCAGCCTCTCAAAAACTGTCTAAGTCGAAATAACAAAAGACTTGTGGCTTATTGTGTAGCTCCGAGGCATCAATGCAAGCTCATAGCTGTGTCATGCCGAGCGTGCATGGACCATCCTACTACTTTTCTCCCGGCGCTGAAACTCCTACCGCACTAATTTGTGTACCCCTGCCTGAACCGAACTCAACATCGCGGTTCGAAACCGAACTGGATCCATCACTAAGATATCCTACTCCTTAATCCTACTTCGCATCATCCACCTAAATATGCCCTATGGAAAAACCGCTCTTCTAGCATGGGGATTCTCCCTCCCGAAAGACAAACTTCACGCTCTCTATACAATCTTGAAGCAGCGTGAAGGTGCCTTGGACGAGAGTTCCGGAGATTTCGACGGTAGCCAATTGGAGGATTACCTCGTAGCTGCTATAGGGAAACAGCCTTTTAGTATATTAGCGGACGGTTTGAACGAGGAGGATCGCGATTTCGGTCAATGGCACTGTCCATGGGATGGCACGTTTTCAATTTACTATGTGCCACCGCGAAACAGCGAACTCCCACGAGGCTA
>KN837190.1:257152-268808 GCA_000827215.1 Sphaerobolus stellatus SS14 | reverse complement strand
CTTTTTATACGAAGACCATCCACGCAGATATGATGCGTGCCTCCCTATTGCGGGGATTCTTACTCAAAATTCCCGAAAGCAAACTTCGCGTTCTCCACGAGGCGCGCAATTGACTTAGGGTAGTGTTGGACTCAGCTAAGCTCCCACCGGTCACGGTCGGCTCGGTCATGGCTCAGTCACGGCTTCTGCCCGGCTCGTAAGCCGAGCTGAATCTGACATGTCATGAAATATCGTAGCTGAGTCTAACCGGTCTGTGGCTTGAAACCGATCTAAGTGCAGTGTTATCTATTGACCATCTTTACAGCTAGCCACACATACTTTTTAGGTATAAATCAATCCTACAAGTAATTGAAAAAGTTATATAACAAGCATCAGCAAGGGATCAACGTCGAAAAGAGGGAAGAGGGAGCGCCGGAATAACAAATCAACATGGCCGATTGACTGAAATGCTACAGTACTCAATAGCCGAATTTCCTTGATATAAACTTGTTATTATCTATAATATACTCCTTTTTTATGCCAGAACATGTTTCAAAAGTCTTTAAATTTGTATTATATTTGAACCGGTCACAAGCCAAGCTGACCTTCGACCGAGCTGAAGCTGGGGTATATACAAGAGCGAGTGCGCAGACCCGTGGGAACGTGCTTAGCGCGCAAACACGGTGATATGAGCACTTTCTCAAAAAAATTAAATATCAGCAACCCTAACTCTAACCTTAATTCTAACCCTAACCATAACCCTAACACACTAACACTAACAGCCAAAATCTAGTCAAATCTTTACCTGGGCAAGCCAGGTAAAGCTTCGACTAGATTTTGGTAAGGGGCTTCGCCATCCAATTCCCACGGTTTCTGCCACTTGCACGGCCGCCACTCCCCCGGACCCCTGAAGCTGCGAGAGAGAGTTTCCCAGCCGATCCTTGACCGAGCCAAGCCGAGCCGAGCCGAATCCATCACTAGATTAGTATGTAGTTGCTTCACCGATCAATAACAAAGGAATCCTCTACGGTAATTGCCTTTATTCCAGACCCTAAGAACAAAGGAGTTGAATCATTATCTGTGTTATATTTCATTGTGTTTGTGTGCATAATAAGTAATACAGCCTTGACAACGCTTATATATTTTCGTCTTGACTGTGGATGTTTTGAAGGTCCCCGTTATCAATCCGAGACACAGTTGACCGTATTTTAATTTTAATTTTAATCTGGAGGAAGATCTGTTGTTTTGGAGATTGTTTTCCAGGAGAACAAGACGGTTCGAACAAGACGGCTATTGTTCGTGCTTATCGGAGTTTGAATGTGAGGGCCTTTAACTCTCCAACTCCCTATACTTTCCCCTTTACTTCTTTCTGCGAAACCATCGCCTCTCGTTTAACGTTATAAAGCCTCTACGAGACATTGTATCCCATTCCAATCATGTTAGACTCTTCCCCCATTCGCGCCCCCTCGCGCAAAACCCTCAAACGGACCGCATCTCTTGCATCCCTCCCGAGTCCACCGCCCACAGTTCAGCAACCCAAGAAGCGTAGGCGGTCAAGCAATGCGGAGTCCCTCAGTGACGATGATGACGATGACGGAGATGCTGAAGAGGAGTTCAACAAAGGTGGCACTATTGTGGGACGGAAGTTACTCTTCCCAGCAGCCCCAGCCGGTCCTTCTCGAGGCACTTTAACGACGGACGACGCGGAGAATCCATTCGTCGACAACAAGGCATTTGATGTCGTAGAGCAGCTCGCTGAAGACGCGTCTACGTCACCTTTAAAGAAACGTAGAGTACTTGCATCGCCACCTCCCTCAAAGGGCAAGCCTTCCACTTCGAAGCCGGTTGCCAAGTCTCCACGCACTCCTTCGCCTCTTGGTAAACGTAGCGTCTTGTGCATTGCGAATGAATTGCCCATTCTTGGCGATGAAGAGGATAACCCATTCTTGGACGACAAGAAGACCAAGTCTAAGACATCTAGGACCCATCGCTCCCGCTCTCCCCATAATCTAGAGGAAAGGCCAACGATGACCTATGTCTTGTGAGTCTGCATACCATCCATATTATTTATATGATCCCTGACAATTTGTTCAGTAAGGGTATGAAAGCCGATGTCCCGAATCCCTATTACAATCTCCCCGACTCTGCCTTCGAAAACTCGCGTCTCCCCGTCGCGCATCCCGACTACTCGCCTCCCCCTATCGTCCGCCCAAAGAGACTCTTCCCAGAAGCATATAAAGGAAAAGAACCCGATGTAGCAGCAGAAGACGACGACGATGATGATAGAGACTCTAGTACTCCCGAACCTCATACTCCGGATAACAAACCACGCATGTCAACTCTCTTCGTGGATATGCATGGTAATGCACTACCCGATAGTGGTCCCCAAGGAATTAGAGGCAAGATCGTGGATGCCAGTGAGATTGGAAGGATGGCTGTCGGTCCATTACGGGGACGGAGATGAATTCACCTTCCAGGCTGCTCGTCTCCATGCCGTCTTGGTTTGGTGTTCTTTATCTGGACCCTCTTTCATTTATTCACTTGCATCATAATTGCATTACACCGTAAGTCCAAGTTTCAAGATTTGCCGGTTTTTTCTTGGATTGCGTGGCATCCAACTTCGTACATATGCCTCGTGTGGATTATATCCTTTCTATGTATATTCTTCTTTCGGTCCTTGTTCTCGCCGATTATTCCTACCTTGTTTTCACGTCTCCTGCTTGCGAGAGATCTATTCCCTCCTTAATGTCACCTCGATTTATGTAACACGATACATACTTGATTTGTTGCCTTTTGTCAATATGATTAATTTGGCCAATTTGCGCGGTGATCTATAACTAAGTTTCTATTCTTCAACAGTATGGATGAACAGGGTAACACTTCAATGAGATAAATAGAACAATAATCCAAGAGACTAGGGTGGTTATACATCTACAGTATAGTATGCAAGCAGAAATGATAGTATGCAATAAAAATGAGGAATTTGTAGGACCAAGAAATTTTCGTGAAAAGAATGTGAATGCGAACGCGATGCGAAGTCTCAGACCTCACAGCCTATCCGCCTTGAGCGAGAGCCAACTCTATCAAGAGCTTGACGTGTTTCAATATCTCTCTCCTCAATGCGGCATCTGCTTCATAATTCGGCTTATGAGCTCTCCGATACAGCTCCATAATACCCGCCATGCCATATTCGTTTAATCGCCTGCCGTGAGGAGTGTGGCTATGGATGGCACTAATGTTGGTGAACGATGACGAGGAGCCGCTCAATCCTCTTGTTATAGGCAAGGAGGATAAGGACGTGTTTGGTGTAATTTCTGGCGTTTCGACAGCCTGCGAAGAGTTGGCAATGACAAGATCCCACGTGCTGACCACGGCTTTGAGATGTGCTTGGGTTGTTGCACTGAAGTAGCTGTTTATCTTTTTCTTCAGCCAGTCCTCACTGCGTGAGTGGTTAATAAGAATCAAGCCAAATGAAGGATGATGTACTTACCGAGCCAGACCAATACTGTGCCATACCGATGCTGAAAACACTTCCGGGTACCTTTCTGCCAATGCCCACCACAAGCAGTGAACATTCTCTTGCTCAGAAGAATGTAGTGCGAGATGGTCCTCTGTTGCTTTCAGCAAATTAATGCCGAGGAATGCGGTCTTTTCGTCCTTGATTCCGAGCATCTCAAATGTGATTGGATACTCTTCGTCATCGTCATCGCTATCCTCGACATCGACATGGCATTCCTGAAGCATTTTTAAGTGCGTGCTCCGATCCATGCAAGGTCCAAGGCCCAGCCAGAACGTCAGGCTTAATGGATCCAGACAAGAAACCTTCTCTCTTGATGGATTCGTCTTGCGAACCGCCAATTTTAATAAAGTGGATAATGCCCGCCGCACAGAAGCAACGTCATGGGGGTTCTTAACCCCATTCCAAATACAGACAGTTAAACCGAACCCGCAGTCAGTTTCGAAGGAAATGGCGGAAAGATTGTCTATCATCGCGCCAGCATCGCCTACAGCTCGTCGCGCATTCATCAATACTTCTCCATATGATCTGGCTGAGGGAAAGAATCCTCGTTCGTCCATCGTCGAAACAGTTTCTTCGATCAGAGAAAGTACTTCATCAAAGATCAACGTGGGACCAGCCTGGAGAATAGACATAGCTATCCAGAATGTGAGGCTTATCAGGTAAGGTGTCTTGGTTTCCAAGCCACGGACTGCATGTCGTATGCATCGTAGCAAAGCAACGAAGGCATCACGTTCTTCGTCCATATGAGATATTGTCCGTGCACAGAAGGAGAGCATTTCACGGAAGAAGTCTGGTTCGACTTTGGAAAGGGGCTTGACGATAAGAACACTAAGAGTGATGAAGCCACGGGATTGAGCGAAAGGCGAGGGTCGGAAAGCAATTGAAGAAGCGAGACTTGTCCAACGTGCTCGCCAGACATTATCTAGACCTACCAAACGTAAATGACATGTGTTAATGAAGTATATTCGAACTTACCACTACTACCTGCGCCGACTTCCAGTATGCGCACGAGCAATTCGGTGATCTTTTCGATAGAATCTATTGGGAGCGTTTGTGACATTGTTTCGGGACCTCCAATTTCAGCGCTAGCATAAGGCCGATCAAGGCCGAAAAGGTTTATCATTGGACGGGTATTCATCTCGTCTGAAAGTCGTCGCAATGGCAGGGTAGAAGAGTCATCACCAGCTCTTGAGACAAGAAGTGATTGAATAAGGTTGCAAACCAGTCCGTAGACGGAGAGTCGCATTGTCAATGCACCTAATCCAGCAAGCATCGTAACCACGAATGCTATCTCTGGAACACAAACTTGAGTCAGCCCCATAACGCGTGGATGATGGGCAGATGTCAAGGATAATCGAGTTAGGACCGCAATGACAGGCCACTCGTCCGTGTCTCTTATCGACTTTGAATGCTTGCTACATGCTGAGAAAAGGGTCTGGTTCTGTTCAGCAATTGATCCGCAATAGTGACATAACGTTCTCACCGTTCTCAACTCCGTTAAGATTCTGCTCCGAATATGCATGGACGATAGCAGTAACAGAATATCTCCCGCTTGATCACACTTGAACGATCCAATACCATGATCTAGAGCGACGCGCAGGAGCTTCCCGAAAAGAATATCAAGAATCGAAGTCGATGACAGTAGTGCCACTTCCATCCAAAGAGACCTCTGCAGTAAAGGATATACCTTGAAAATTATTAGACGAGTCCTTTCACTTTGAGAAAGATCGCTCACCTCTCCTTCCTGCATGGAAATATCCACAAATATGAAAATACACTCTTGGAGCTTTTCCAGATTATACCCTGGAGTGGCTGGGTCAGCGAACCGATCAAGGTTTCGTATCCAGGGGCGTAAATATTGTATTGATATTAGTTTCTGGGCATTGGAAGCATTCACGAAACCATTGTACCATTCTAGGATGAAGTCCAACGTTAACTGAGGAGCAAACTGAGACAAGCGGTCGCAGAATATGGATATATATGCCAATAGATTGGCGGGAATGAAGCTCCCTGTCAAAACGTGAGATAGCGGACACAGCGATTGCATGGATATCATACCTCTCCACGGAATGTATTCATCGACTGGATAGCTCAGATACGCACAATTTGCCGCCAATAATTCATACGCGGCGCCGCGTATGAATTCGGTCGTATGACAACAGTGTAACAATCCCACAGCCAGCAGTGTTGCGCTCGTATCTGATGTTTTACTAGCAGGAAGAAGCGGCGTCTTGTCGTCTTCTGTCGATCGCTGCTTCGCCTCTGTAAGACACTGCAATTATCTCGTAGTCAGCGCATGAACACTACAATATAACAGTACCAGGCACACCTTCCAAAGATCTTCATACTCGTCAATTTCAACCGTCATAGATAACCCACGATAAAATCTGAGGATCACGCAACGTTTATCCTGCGATTTATGGATATCCTCGACGTCATGGAAATCAATGACTTCCACTATAGGGGAAGACAGAGTGGAAGCTAATCGCTTTGGCTTCGTCTGTGCATTATATGAATAATAGTCAGCAGGTAATCTTGAATTTCTTACAGAGACGATCCGGGCGTAGTTTCCTCCCACATGCATAGATCCCAGTTTCCAGGATCTACCTTCGATCAAATAATGAACTGGATAGAAACTATCTTCGTCTAGCCCTGACAGTCCTAGAACACGATACATAAATTGAATGAGAAGGATATTATACGGAAGCAGTAGTACCTACCTAATAAAGAACCCTTGGGGAGGAAAGGTACGATAGGCAATAGACCTCGAAGCTCTTCGACTGAGGAAGTAGCAGAACACTGCCGAGACAGTCGTAGATCTGTTTTCATGATTATGCCATTATCATACACTAGCGGTATCCAATAGCTCACCAGAAAATATACAAAATATTTCCCTCAAATACGATTGCGCCACAGAACTGGTATTCACAAGGTACGATGTACGCCACTTGGCCTGTATGTCCGCAGGGAATAGCTCCAATGCTCGCTTAAGCCAAGAAATAGGAATACGAGACCTTGAGGAAAATCCAGTAAAATCGAAAACAACGTCATAGTCATGGTTGTTAAGTATGCCAATCAATCTCTGTAGAACACAGATAGGTTAGCAATGAAATAACTAGAACATGGTATTAGGCCACCTTGCCTTGAATATGGAGTACAACAGCAGTTCAAAATCCACAACGTCCGAAGTGATCTTTGAGAAGAACAGCATGCATATTATTCCCTGTCGAATGTCATTGCTAAATGTAACCATAAGAATATCTATGATTATCACTTACAGTCGGTGTTTCTCTGACGAGAAATAAGTCACGATATGTAGCTGGATTGCGATGCCGATTACGGGCCATGAACTGTTTGAAACCCAAGTGCTCGTTGGCATTTTCAGAGTTCACTTCGGGACTCTCTGTGGCAGTTCGACTATCTAACAGCATGGCATCCCAGGTATCCTTCCATGAAGCAAATTCCTTCTCGGGCATTTTCCCACCAATGAAATCGTTGCCAATCTTGTCAGAGTGTGAATCCACAAACTTGCGGAGGACTAAGCCATCCGCTTCATCACAGCCAGTGTATAACTCATTCTCGACCTCTTGACCGCGTGTCGGTTCAGCTTCCTGGTATTCCAAATCAGTATGGCAACACATTGAAAGGGTCGTCTGTGCTTACTAAAACATGAGATAGAAATGTAACGATGATAGGATCGTGGTTTTCCATAAAACGCGAGAGATTCGTAGATACATAGTCTCTTTTGACAGCGTAACTTTGATTTGCTATGCTCTGGAGCACTCGGGCTACGGAAATGAGGCCTCGTCGAAGACATTTCGTCTCATTGTCGACAATTATATTAACGTAATCGGGTGAAACAATGACAGGTGCGAGAAATCTAATGACAGATTCAGTACGGTGATTACGTTGTGTGATTAGATTGTATGCAATTACCGGAGGAAGAAAAATGCCCCAAGTGTACGATATTTGCTGTCGGGCCAAATTGGAGTACTATGTGGAAGATAAATAAAGTATATGAGGAAGGTTTTTTGGACGTACATGACACTTGCAAAATATCGCGCTATTTCTCGGATAGTGCTAGGAAAATAGTCAGTATAATCTGATGAAAAGTAATGTGCAATATATTCACGATGGAATATCTTCGTAAGAAGAAGCCAAAATTTCTATGAACTCATGAGTAACGGATATAACCCGATCAATGTTCGATGTCAAGTCCATTCCTTCGGGCACCTTTGAAACTTCGATTTCGAACGACTCTTCTGCAGAATACTTTTTGAGGATCGAAATAAGGGCTTTGACCATTTTTCTGAGATAATGATAACCGTGGTTGCGTAGAAATAGTGACAAAATGCGAATCCGTACGTTGTTGGAACGAAGGAATTGAGCAGGGGAGTCTAGATAACGATTAGTCTCAGGTGGTGAAAATAGGAACTAATCCCTACTACCAGTTTCGGACAGCTCTACGTCGACTATAAGCTTAAGGAAAGTTATTAATGATTGTTGATTATTGAAGACGCGGAGAAGAATAGGCGTTAATTCCTCTTCCTCTGCCGACGAACAGGTCCTGAGAATGGACATAGATAATGCCTACACACAGATCCAAGTGAGTATAGAGCTACTCTCCGCGTGGGTTGTGATTATATACCTGCGTGTCCCGAATCATCTAGAAAAACGTTGGTTTACCGAGGGAAGAGCATACAGAAAGACTCACCTTGCAGAAACCATCGTGTTCGTTAACTGCGACTGCAATCTTTGGTTGATCCAGCTTGATACCCCGGTTAAGTACGCGGGTGAATACTTTCATGAAAAGAACTCGTATGCGAAGATTATCGTCGTAACACTTCGCTATGCAAAATCTTTTGGCGATTTCACTGTTTTGATTTAGTATATGCGCTATTCCGGATATCACAAGTTCTTGAATAAAAGCTTCGTTATTATATGTGGCTTCACTCTGGAATGTTCGATGAATTTTAAGCTTATCACTGGCAGAAGAATTCAGCAACGAAACCGTACCTTTTCCGACATCTGATCGAAATGCGAAGCGCTATCTGATATATTCTGCAAGGATCCTGTAGGCAGAGACCTCAACAAAGTTTCGATGTAATAGTTGATTCGCCTCGAAGATTCCTGCGCGAGTTCCGAATTTGCTGATTCTTGAGGACAAGGGAATTTCAGACACTCCACTGCTAGGACGATCAGTTTTATCGTTGTCAACCGAACGTCACTGCAAAGTTTCTGAAGCTCGGGTCGAGAACCACCTTCATCCTATTGGGGATATATTAGATCAATTAATCTCGAGATAAAGATGACTGACAGCCCTCTCATTGAGCCAATCTGCAGCCAAATCACTCAATTGATTGCGGAATTTGTTTTCTTCCCTGATGGCAATGACTTTCCGTTTTGTCAACAAAGAGATCGATGTCGAACAGAAACGTAATCGAAGTAACAATGCCACTGTGTCGGTGGTAGGAACTTGATTGATAAGGAGTCCAACGTTCGTAAGATTTTCAGCAATGTTATTTTCAAACACAGGTATTGATCCGTCGAGTCTCTCGAAGATGGTGCCGAGGACAAAAAGTACCTGCCCAGAGATTGTTATTTAAACAACATCCTTGCTAGTACGTCATGAAGCTCCTACCTGTTCCAAGAATATCAACAGACGTCTATTGACTTCTTTCTTCCCTTCGGACAAACGTCTTGCCAACTGACTATAGAACCAATTATTTTTTAATTTCGACAATAATGTTCAATGGTCTGCTCACCTATCCAGAGATTCAAAGAGCATAGGAACGGCTCTGATATTCAGTTCGATTCCTAGAGCCTCCTTAGCGGCTTCACGGACTGATAAATTATTCGCATCAAGTAATGATATAATATCAGACATGAATTTTTTGATAATGTCTATAGCGCCCGCCTTGCTAATAGGTGTGGTCCTGGGGAATATTTCTTCCACGTCTGGAAGAAAGTTATCACCCTCTGGATCTATGTCAAGACGAATGGCCGAAAGAACCGAAAACATGAGGTTTCGCCATTCTTGCATCTCGTCCCTGTCAAAATGCCTACTCAAATCCACGGCGGAGGATTGGTCGCTCTCTTGAAGCAAAGATTTGATCTTTGCGGTATACTTCAGAAAACGTTCCAGTATCAGCCTTAGCATGATTGACCGAACGGGTGTCGCAATCGAGCTTAATTGGGTATACTTGCGGATACGTTTATGAAACGCTGCTTGACCTCCTACAGTGGGTGGTATGGTGCACATTGCCTCGAAGAAAGAGTAGCGTTTGAGATGATCGATCCGGGAGCAATAGGTCGGGGTAGGCATAGAGGGATGACGTTTCAACATACAGACTAGACGCAGTGATTGAAGGGCGGCTTTAGTTATAGTCATATCTGCACAGCTAAGTGCGTTGAGAAGAGATATTTCCACGACCAGCAATTCTGAGTTCATGGCGTCCGAAAACCGCCAATCGTCGGGATCTTCCTACATAAAAGCATCAGTATACATAAGGATGAATAAAGGCCAAACTATTCACGAAAGATCCATATACAATCTCCTCTAGCATCGAGTGCAAAGCGCGCAAACCCATACGAGCAGAAGCCTTATCTTCCCACAACATTAATACAAAGACTGCTGCCGACCTAAGCCTGAACATCCTAGACAGAAGCTGTTGAGACATTCTACGCTTCTCCAGATGTGGTAAGTACTTACGAAGTTGCTCGCAAATATGCGGATACTTGTTTGTAATGCGGGGACTGCGCGGTGGTGCGAATAGCTTGTTTGAAAGTGAGTGCCATGCCCATTATAGTTGAAATTCGTTCCTGTGGATCGTTGTCATCTAAGAGCATGCCTTTGACGTCATTTATAGCACTAACCATGCCCAGAGTGAATATCCGATAATAGCAATATAAAGTATGCACTCACTGTTGGACCTCTTCAGAGGATACTTCATGAATAAAGAAGCGTAGGTCGTAACACAACAGCGCAACGATGGCAAGGAAGACTCGAGTGCGCTCATCAATATTCTTCGCCGCCACTTCTCTATTGGCCATCATCCTCGCATAAGACTTGCATATAGGCATTGTGGACGGGTGTTGAATCACACCGTCGACGATATAAGACTTTCTTCCAGCGATGGACTAACATTATAGTCAATAGAATGCCATAAGAGCGAGATATTTAAACTTACAGTCAGAATATTTCGTATTCCGACGGTAACCACTGGAAAAGTGTCATCCAGCTTTGGCTGCAAAGGGTACTTCGATGTCTGAACGTGAAATCATCAGCTTCAGAGTCTTCAACTGCTTGATGTACATGCCTCAGTATTTAATATAGTCAAGGCTTTCACAGCTACCAACTTTGCGGCATGACTCCGACCAGGATCTAAGCAGGGCTATTCGTGCAGACTCAATATACCGGACATAGGCTATGAATCGATCATCATACCTTCAAAAGCTGATGTAGCGTTTCAACGGGGTGAAAACGGAATATGGCCACAATGGCGTATGCGCAGAAATTGACATCTATAGGCTCCGACGACAGGTAAAACGGCGTCTTGAGTGCAGGAAGGTTTAAGAGATAACTCTAATACTGGTGTCAGGAAGACCAGATGGTAACGTGTATGGTGATATACCTTTAAATCTTGCGCCATGGATGGGCCAAGGCTATGAAGTACGAAGTCCTCTTCGGAGACTGAAGAACGGAGAAGAAATGACAGGTTTATGAGATCGAGATACGCATAGGCAGCATGTTCTGGGCCCTGGCCAAGGTTGGGTTTTCCCTTGCTAAAACCCCAGTTTTCTGGAACCAAAGTATGCTCCAAGGCAGCTAAGAAATAATCCTGGAATGCAATTGTCAGATAGACAAAATACAGAGTGAGAAGATTGCAACCTTGCGAGTAACCTTGGCTATTCCGTCTGAGATCGGATGGGCTGATTCCAACCGTTCAGGCGATATAGCAAGAAGGACAGCCAATACGGGATATAGTGTAGAAGCACGTTTACTGTTCTGTAATAACAGGTGTGAATTGGTGTAAGGCATCATTGCATCGTTCCACCAACCTCCTTGCAATAGTCTCTCAGCACTTCAAAGAGGCGTTCAGGTAGGCCATCCAATATCCTACGCTTGTATTCAGCCGTTGTCCGCGGTTGCCGCGA
>KN837190.1:228128-256893 GCA_000827215.1 Sphaerobolus stellatus SS14 | reverse complement strand
ACGATAGATGATGATGTGAACTGCTCCTTCAGCGGCGATGTAACCGCGGCTGTCTTACCTTCTCCGGACAGAACAGAACGCAAAGACCTATTGGGAGGAAAGACGTGCGCACCAGCAGAGGATGGGCGTGCTTCATTCTCTTGCACGAGGGTATGTAGGCGAGATTTGATTCGCCCGAATACGATGTGCCAGTTAGAGGCCGACAGATGGTATACAATCCGGCTAGCATACCTAGGATTCAATTGACATTTGAATGAGTTGTTGTGAAAGAGATGTAATGTCTATGCTCACCTCCTGATTAAAATAGGCACACTAACAAGAAAGCTACCGTGGAGGCTTTCGTCGCGAGTCTCCTCGTGAGTGTAAACAGTGTGTTCACCATATATAGGGAGATCTTCTACCGGGTCGAATATAAGCCTATTTCGTGCCTGTCTTTGCCCCTTGCTTGCTTTATACTGCTGATTAGTGTTACGGCCTTTGACCCGAGTAGGATGCACTAGAGACGGAACCCATTCTAAAACCTTCCAAGGAAACAACTCATCGGTCACCCTTCCAAACTGAGCATCCTCTGACAAATACATCTGAATAGTATCCAATATGTGCTCGGCAGTATGATCTGATAATGCGCGGGGTTCGATCCAGGATATACTGGTGCTAGTACTGCGAAGTGAAGAGCTGGAAGCCTTAGGACTTGGGATACGGGTCGAGCCTTGTTTTGGAACATAAGCCGAACCTTGGCCTTCAGATGAATGACCATTAGGTTCCGCTTTGTTGTCAGATGTCGCATTAGACGATGGCTCGACTTCTGTAGGCCAACAGAGATCCAACGCTTGCACCATGGTCTTCAGGATATATAGTTCACTTTCCAAAACTTCCTTTGAATGAGCTCCATCTGCGGGTATTCTCTGAAATACGCCAAGTCAGTGATAAACTGGCAATATGGCAAATAAATTATGTAGACCAACCTTTTGAATCTTTTTCAAGAAGTCGCAGAGAGCCATAAGCACGATGTCTGCATTTTGTACCGCACTTCCAATGAGTCCAATCCTTGAGCGTTCAGTGGATATACTCGCTTCAACAACCTCCAAGGGATTGCCCGAATTGCAAGGTAGCTATAAAGCGTAATGAGCGACCGTGACCAGATGATGAGCAGAATAATCAACATACAGCTGTTTCTAGCACGCTCAACGATGCCGATAGTAGCTTTCTGATCATCTCATTCTGAACCCTCTCGAATGTTCCCGACGTCGAGGAGGAAACTACTGTTGGTAGGCTAATTGCTTCCAGAGAAGCCTTCGCGGAAGCTGACGGCGGTGGCGGTGGTGGTGGCTTGTCATTAGCTTTTTTGAACACATTGCCTCCTGACGCGGAAGCCCTGCGTCCAGGCAGCAGCCGCGACATCTAGGAGAAGGGAGTATAGGATACGTCTAGAGCGGGTGTCGAGGACGAAAGAAAGGATAGGTAAGCAGGAGCGCATCAAATTACAGAACTCCTTAAGGGTCGCGTATCATGGCTATACGGGCACATCAGGAACTGGATCTCAATCATTTTGGTGAATAAGTATACATACTCTACTATGCCACTAGATTGTATTTGCAGCTAGCTTAAGTTATCGGCTAAGGCTTCTGCTCCAATGAATGCTAGGTATTCCGCTTAGCCGATAACTTAAGCTAGCTGCAAATACACTCTACTGTTATGAGCTGTTATGGTATGTATTTTAAGTTTGATGACTTAATAGCATTAATACGAGACGTCAACGTACACATGATAAACTTCCATCTCCCCATTTGAATGGTACTTGGGGCTAGCTTTCACTCATTTGCCACGTATTGAATGTTGCTTGGGCTCTGCTGTTTCTTGCTTTGCTTCGATATGATGTGCTTTTGATGTGCCCTATTGTTGAACGTTGAACGTTGAACCTGATGAACCTCCGGCGGAAGCAATGGTTGCTTCGGCCCCAAACTATCTACACTTTAGCGCCGGGGAGATTACTGCCAGTTTGCACTTACCAATGGCTATTAACCAGCATTGACCTCATTCGCCGCCTAAGTCCAATTCCAACCAAATAAGATTTCTTATCCAGCAATGGAAGTTGGCTCCCGAAAGATTTCCAACGGCGTATAGAGACCACGATGTAATGGAATTTCCGTATTTGCGATGTCAAGAAACTTACTTACAGCCAGGCTAGTGCTTGCTCATACATAAGACTACATAGCAAGCAACGCCGATCAACCACAGTCTTGCCGCAATTCCGCCACAAGAAGTGCCCGAGCAACCGGCTAAGGGACTTTAGCGTCGCTTGACATGACTCCGTGATGGCGGCTCTACTACTATTATATGACTACCATTGACTGGCCTGCCGACGACAGTATTCTCCTAAGGCTCCAAATTTTCAAGGTCGTCAATCATTTACCGAAGTATTGTAATATAAATATCGAACGGGTTTTAACCTGAATGAAGATGGTCAGTAATGCTCTAGAGTCAACTGGGAAACTTCCGCGGTTTTAGTACATTACAGTTACCTACAATGACTGCACAGTGCAGAATACTGAATCTCCGCCAGTATAGAGCCTCATATCAACGGCAGACGTCAAAGGCACTTGAGGCCTGTGAAGGTAAGAGGCAAGGAGCAGCGGGCAATGTGACGACGCGATTCGTCGCATTCTCAAACAGCTTGGTGAGTTAAGGTAGTGAGACAAAACCTATTAGCATTTTATGTAAGTAAAGGGAGCGCTGTATGAGTATGGAATTACTGAAAAAATCCCAGTCAAAGATTTTTCTTGGGCTTTGGATATTCATGCAGTTATTCATATACATTGACTAAGGCTGCAACGCCCGGCCTATACTAACTTCAACTCCTGACCGAAGAGCGCTCTAGCTACATCTGCTCCGGCATCTTCTGGTATGTCCAAGACATTATTGTTTTTGTAACAAAGGGTACTGACTATACAGAGGATCATGTAAGTAGTGACTCATCTGAACAAGCACAGTTCCTCATATCTAACTAGGAGTCTTAACCAGTGTCTGACTGAACACTGTAAAATTCCAGCCGGCCTTCCGAAGGTACGTAGAATCCCAACAAAAGGCACTTTTCATCTAGATTATCACAGGCTTGTCCATCCTTTAACGCCAGTGTTCGCAAGTATGCCGCCATAGTCCGTAATACTCCTAGTCCGGGCGGCGGGCCCCAATGTATCACTTGGTATACGACCTAATAGGAATTCCATGAATTTTAAGAGAATTTCTCCTACTCTTAAAGCTCTTGAACTTGCGTTAGGAACAAATTTCTAATTGTTCGAGCAAACTTGCAGCGGCAGCTGTAAATCATATTATCCTCGTTGGTCCTTTGAGACGGCCTACGTATGGCTAAGATAGCTATGATATCTGATTTAAATTCATTATGTTATGAATAGGTAAGCTCGTTCCTTAAAACACACCTCTACAGCAGTCTCTCATTTACTCTGGCTTCTCTACTAGTAGGCTTATACTCTTATTAGATTTGAGTCGGTGCCTGGCAGTGCAAGCTCAGTGAATCAAGCTCAATTGACAAAAAATTATCCAATATGTTCTCATACTAATCGATATGACATTTGCCATATGCTCCTTGGGGTTACTCCCTAGTAATCTGCCAAATCCAATGGACGCAACTGGCTTCAAATACTTACACATTCGGCTCGGCCAACTTGCATTATTCATGACTCACTTCCGCAATGATTCGCTCCGTTTAAAAGTCTTCAGAGCAGATTTAGATCATCAAAGCACTCTAGGGACTAGGAGTTAGGATCAAGTTTAGCGCTGAATAGTGGCTAATTCAAGTTTAGAGTATGATGATGAGTCCTGATGACTCAGAATTGCAGTTCTTCTGTCCAAACTTACTCAACGATTTATATCTTTCTTCGATTAGGTGACGAGACTGGAAATAAATATTTATAAAGAAGTCAACAGTAGTCAACATGGGAAGTCGGTATGTAGTAAGTAATGGGATTCCTCACATCTATTTAAAATTAGACGACATCACTTAGACTCAAGCCTGGCTTCTAAATATGCCTCGGCGCACGCGTTCAGACCCTCTTCCAGACCTTATAGTAATACCCCAAAGCTCTTTCAAAGTAAACATGTGTTCGCCGCAAGTCCTCCAGGAATATAGGCCCCATGCAATTGACTCCACTCCAGTCTGGTGCAGCTGACCACAGCACAGAAAGCCAGAGCCATAGTGCTTCTAGTTCTTTTCCGTCTTCGCTCCATCTCGGTACCAGCGGCGTCGGATTCCTACACAGTACCCGCTGCTGGAGGGCCGACTAAGCTATTTGACAGATCGGAAGGCACTGCTAGGTTCGGAGAACAACAATTAAAACCAGACGGTACAGGTTGAGGCCGGATTTCCGTTGTAAAGCGATCACGGGATATATAGAGACTACGGAGGCTGACTACATAGGATGGAGTCAAGTTAACCTGAATTTGGAAATAAAGCTGGTATGAGCGCGATTTACGAAAAGGTATAAAGTGGACGGGTGGAACCATTCATATATTACATTGCCAAAAACTCCTCTCCAGCCTAACCCACTCATAGAAGACAATGAAGGCCTTTGGAATCGTTTCTGCTTTATTACTTTCTGCAGTCACTGTCTCAGCCCAATCGACTCGTTTTATTGCTCCGGCGACCAACCAACATGTGGTAGCGGGCCAAACCTTCCAGGTCTCCATAGCGTTTCAAGGTACGTACGCTTCCAGTACTTGTAGTTTCTCTTCGTTGTATTTAATATTATTGGTTATAGATACGACATCTAGCGTTGATGTCGTTGCCTTGGTCCTCGGCCTCAAAGCTAATGATCCTCAATTAACGGACCTAGGACAAACCATCCTGGCCACGTCTATCGCCCCACGGTTCGACGGGACGGGTCCACAAGGTCAATTCGTTCACCTTCTGAACGTTACCGCACCTAGCAACCCCATAAATGGCGTCGACCGTGCATATAACTTGACTTTGGCAGAATTTTTTACCCTTGGGGTGAGTATCTCCGTTTTCACCGAGAAAACATCGAATAAGAGTTCTGACCACTTCTTCAATCATTAAAGGCTGAAAACACTGCATTGGCAGCTGTCAGTCAGATTCCGATATTCGTGGCGTCTAGTTAACTTGACACATGGAACCTTGTTGAGCGTAATTAATGGACTTCTTGAAAGGACATCCTATAATCGTACCATCATGTAGTTCCAGACTAATCATAATGGATATATATCCCTGAAAATAACATACACTTGCTAATACAGATACAAATATATATAAGTCCATATGAAGGCAAATTCATATTCAAAATCGCAAAACCCGCAAGGCCTTAAGCCGACCTCGTTCATTTAGGTCCTCCTATAGAAAATGAGCTTTAGATATAGACCACGACCAAATAAGGAAAAATTAACTGACCGCCGCACATATAATCGTATCTCCCAACATAGGCGTTCTACAATCAGAAGGATACGAAAGACGCATTTGCTTGTACGGGAGCCCCGACGTAACCCTAAACTTCCCTTCCGGATCGAGCGAAATCGTAGAGGACTCAGTAACGACTCCCTCGTCTCCTTCTCCCCATAAACCCTCATTAAAGTCCAGAATCGTTGCGCTGCCCGGAAGTATGGCCCTGAATCCCCGGATGACCCGCTGCCACATTTTTGGTAAGACTTCGGAGAAAATCCGAGTGCTTTCTGGACCCCATATGTCCCATGGAACGGTGTCTCCGAACGTTTTAAATCGGCGGAGATTGTCGACCATGAGGAACATATCAATTTTCCTGGCGGTGTTTGGAGGAGTAAAAGAATCGTGGTAAAATCGGAAAGCCACTATTCGAGGTGTGGGTTGGTGTATAAAGGGATATGTTTCTGGTTGGATGATAGAGTCCTCAGTAAAAGTAAATGATGCTTGACCATAGCAGTAATTTGGCTTCCACATCCTTTCAGCATCTCTGAAAGGAAGCTCGAAGGAGGTGCTGCGCCATTTCTTTTTGGATTCTGAAACCAATTCATAATATTCCAAAGTGGTTTGTTTGACAAACGAGGTTCTCCATGCAATGAGGATCTCGGTTTCAGAAAGCAAAGAACAGGCCCAGCTTCCTAAGACAGGATAAGTTGTCTAAAGGGTGGGGGTAAGCTATGTGCGCAATGATTAAAGGAAAAGACATACAAATATCCGAGCCCCTTTCTTCCAATTGATTATGGAGATACTTCCAGAGCACCCGGGACCTCTTCTTTGCGCAAAAAGGAGGATCGATCCAATAATTTGGATATCCGTGTTCCCCGGAAAGCCATTCGGAGAACTCCATTGTTCGTGAGCAACAGGAACCCGTATTGTTTCAACATCGGCCTTTGGATGTCTCAGGCCCGTCGAGAAAGCACGGACATGAAGGAGCCAAACAGGGCTAAACGATATCAATATTATAAATTAAATTATCTTATAAAAAGACAAAATTACTCACGAGCTCCCTGTTTCTGAAAATTCAAGAAGGATAACAAGATTTTGTCCCGGATCGACGCCGAAATTCAGGAATGTCTTCTCGAAAGATATCTGCATAGGTTCGACAGCCGTAGGCTCCTGCAAGTCATAGAAATCGATGGTATTAAACCCAACCCCATGAGAAGGAGCAGGACCTCCTGTTAGGCGTGTTCCAAAGAACGCACTGCCACACAGCTCCCAAAACATATAGGCCTCTATGACAGGTATCTTCCATGTTGCTCGCCAATTTAGCGTAGACCAGGCGTGTTCCCTGGTTCGGAGGATATCGAGCAATTCTGGATATGTTACGTCGCGTGCTCCACAGTCTTGGAGGCCGGTTACTCCTAGTTCGAGGATATATGATAAGCTTGAAGTCCCCTCGATGATATCGGCTAGTTCGTTGCAAGCAAAGGTACAAGCATCCAAGTCGTCATGCGAGAGAAAGCTCAATATGCGGACTATGAGCTCGGTCGGCAAGGATAACGTGCAGCATTCCATGGCATATGCTAGTAGGAGGGATTCCGAGTGATAGTGGTGGGGGTAAAGAGATAGGAGTGTTGCCTTCTTAAATGACTTAAATCGAAACAAAGCAAGGGACTCGGCCGCGGCGGTTCAGGACGAAATCAACGCGTGCTATAAATATCTCGGCGCGTCGAACCTCGATCACGTGACAAAACACGCGGAGAAAATGTGAATTACGCACACCGCGCTGGAAGGTCATCTACATATCGAGAGATGCACAATAATTGGATGTTCTCATATTCAAGTTGTAGCTTGGGACACCAGGTCCTGAGAGCGTTCTAAACCATTATGAGCAAGTTAGGTAGGTGCCCTGGGGAGAGTCCGTCAAATCCTCATGGCTACCTTCCCTTCGAAGTCGCGTGCCTATACAATGCTTATTCCGAGGAAATGTTCTGTGATTCTGAAAGTGGTCGCTGTACTGGGAGACATTTAGGAGCCAAGTTCTGGTGCTAGCTGAAGGGAGTCCGTCAGGAAGTGAAGCGCGTGAAGTTTGAACGGTGACGGTTTCGGTGAAGTCGCGTTCTTTCAGCTCCTTAATCTCCGTGGCTCAAAGATATAGTATGGGAACAAACAGAAAGGTTATATTCATCTCCGGTGCAAGGACTTGTGTTTCCAGATAGCTACGAGAGGCTGGGAGTAAAGAAAACATCTGCACTCCGACTTTTCACAATCACACTGTATTACGCGGTGAGTAATTAAGCAATGCCGGACAGCATGGTGACTTACTTGAGTTTGAAGCCATCCATCTAGCAGCTATGCAGTCGACCGGTCGACAGCAAAGTGGTCCTGAGATGTCATCGATGCTTCCTAGTGCTTGAATATGATCTGGAGTAACCAATACTGTAGAGTATCACGACTAAATGTTCGCGTCACGCATCACGGAGGCCTTCGAACTGCACTAAAATAGGGATGCGTCACGCATCACGCGAGCCTGCGAACTATGATTAATACCAAACAAAGCCCCGAACCAGGTACGGCTATCCATGGCCGCATCCACAGGGAGAACTAACAGGGTCCGTCACGCGTTGCGCTGGGGTCCGAGGAGAACTATGCCGCGAACATATGGTCGTAATACTACAGTATGGTATGATTTGGGCTGCTCCGGATTTCCTAGTGGAAATCAGTGGGAGTCCTATAACAAACTGAGAATATGAGCCAGATGCGAACAAGCAGAAAGAAAGGCACGTATACATACCAGGGTCCGCGGACGGCTTTCATTACGCATGCGGCCTCATTGGTTGCTCTGAAAACACGTCTGCAAAGGCTAAGTGATGATGAGCTGCAGCATCAGCATATGTTGATAAAGCACGGTATAAACTTGGCTTAGTCAAAACCTAAGTCGTCGTGCATTGATCCTAAACAACGCGAGAAGGAGCAGAGACTTAGAGCATCACGGCCAAAGATCCCAAAACAAGCAGAGCATTCCCGAACAAAAAGGATTCCGTGGACTTCTAATCGCGGCCAGCCAAATTGACGACAATGGTTAACTTTCGCTACAAGACAGATCATACGTATAGCAGATGTCTTGATTTGGTTACAAGCTCGAAGATGGTCGGCGAGCCTGGTGCGAATCAGGGAGCTCGGGTTGGGCTGGTCAGGGATGCGGTGTTCGACGATGAGCGTGTAGTATGGGGAGAATATTGTTGTTGCAAGGGTCGGTGTGAATGCGAGATCGAACGTTTGTAATAGAGGTTGCTGGAATGGATTGGAATTCGCAATCCTGAGATAGCAGCCGCCGCGATGGTCCACAGGCGTCATCACAATCGGCGGACCGCAGATATATAATCCCTATTTCCAACCATCGCCGAATCTCTACCTTTAACCCCATCCTTCACATATACTTACAATGAGCGGCAAATTAGCTTCAGGTGTGTAGTCTCAGATTGACGGTGGAGACGGCATTGACAAAGCAGAACAGACTACGCTGCCTGGAAGAAACTCCAGGCGTTGTACGACTCTGAACACAGCAAGATCAACCTCAGGGAACTCTTCGCCAGCGATCCTCAGCGATTCGAAAAGTACCACCGTCAATGGGCATCCCCCGATGACCCATCAGCCTCCCTCCTCGTCGATTTCTCTAAGAACTTGATCAACGAACCCATCTTCAAGACTCTCCTGGAGCTTGCAGAGGAAGCCGATGTTGCTGGTGCACGCGAAAAGCTCTTTTCGGGCGAGCATATAAACACCTCTGAGGATCGTGCCGTCTTGCACATCGCTCTCCGTAACTTCAACCCTCAGTGGAAGATCAATGAGCCTGGTGTCGACGAAGTCAAGCCCGTCTTGGATCACATTCGCACTTTCACCGACAGCGTCCGCAATGGCACGTGGAAGGGCTACACCGGCAAGCCCATCACCACTATTGTTAACATTGGTATTGGTGGTTCCGACTTGGGCCCCGTCATGGTCACCGAAGCCCTCAAGCACTATGCCAAGCGCGACTTGACTCCTTACTTCGTCTCCAACATTGACGGCACTCACTTGGTTGAGACCCTCCGCAACTGCAACCCCGAGACTACCCTCTTCATTATTGCATCCAAGACTTTCACCACACAGGAGACCATCACCAACGCTGAGTCCGCTCGTACATGGTTCCTTAACGCTGCCAAGGACAAGGCGCACGTCGCAAAGCACTTCGTTGCCCTCTCTACCAACACCAAGGCAGTCACCGGTTTCGGTATCGATGAGGCCAACATGTTCCAATTCTGGGACTGGGTTGGTGGCCGTTACAGCTTGTGGAGTGCTATTGGTCTTTCGATCGCCCTTGTCATTGGTTATGAGAACTTTGAACAACTCTTGAAGGGTGGCCATGCTATGGACAAGCACTTCCGCTCTGCACCTCTCCATGAAAATATCCCAGTCCTCCTCGCATTGGTTGGTATCTGGTACAACGACTTTTACGGTTTGTTCTATATTTTTGTATCTGTATTTGCGATCTCTCATGATTTTGATAGGTGCTCAAACACACGCTTTGCTTCCTTATGATCAATACCTCAGCAAGTTCGCCGATTACTTCCAACAAGGAGACATGGAGTCCAACGGTAAATTCATCACCAAGCAAGGAAAACGCGTTGACTACCAGACTGGCGTAAGTATTTATTTCGACCCGTGGCCGCCATGTTACTCACATTTCCTTACAGCCCATCATCTGGGGTGCCGCCGGTACCAATGGCCAGCACTCTTTCTACCAACTTGTCCATCAAGGAACTAAGCTTATCCCCGCCGACTTTATTGCTCCGGCAACGACCCTCAACCCTATCGAGAACTCCAAGCACCACCGTATTCTGCTTTCCAACTTCTTCGCTCAACCCGAGGCTCTTGCCTTCGGTAAGACCGAGGAAGAAGTTCGCAAGGTACTTTTCAATGCTCGTCTGACGACCCTGGAACATGCTAACTGAAATTCTGCAGGAATTGGGCCCCAATTCCACTGAATCCCTGGTCAAGTCCAAGGTGTTCGAGGGTAACCGTCCCAGCAACAGCATCATGTTCCCCGTCATGACCCCACACTTGTTGGGTTCCCTGATTGCTCTGTACGAGCACAAGATCTTCGTCCAAGGCACCATCTGGGGTATCAACTCTTACGGTACGTGAAATGTCTTCTGAAAGAGCTTGCTTTGTCTAATTGATGTTCTTCCAACAGATCAAATGGGTGTCGAACTCGGCAAGGTACTTGATTCCCTTCATAATGTTATCAGGCTGGAACTGACTTCTGCCCTCTAGGTCCTCGCTAAGAACATTCTCGCTCAACTCGCCAAGCCAGAAGATGTCAAGGGCCACGACAGCTCTGTATGTAATTCCTTAGACGTCACTGCTGCTTATCCTGACGATTGCTTTCAGACGACTGGCTTGATTCACTATTACCAGAAGGTCCGCAAAGAGTAAAGATTCACAATTTCATAATGCTATAGATGTATTGGATGGAACCTAGAAACCTTTTGTAAAATTAGAACCCACAATGAAGTAACGAATAAATACAAATAGATACCTATGAAGTGAATTTCCCTGTACTCACTAACTTGATTAAGTATTGGTTGTGTGGAAGCTGAGGCGCGGGAAGCGCGTGTTGTTTACGCGTTGTTTGGGGCCAACCCTGTCACGTGACCCGAATCCAGTTCACGACCCTGCCGTGTTTTGTGGTGTTTATAGCGTTTGTCGCGCCACTGCATTTCCTTATACTCAATTATGTCCTCCTCATCTAGTTCAGAGAGGTAGGTACTTCATGAATTTTCTCCGTTATAATAACTAATGTGACCCCCCATAAGGCCTGGAAACCCTGTGCCCAAAACCCCCTCTCGAAAGCGAACCCTTGACTCTTATGACGAAGCACGCTCGAAGAAACGACGCCGGTCTTCATTACATTGTGGAAATGTGGATGAGACAGAACCTGCTCCAATACTAGACTCAACGCCCAAAGCAGACAGCGTACGCCTGTGAAATTCCTCTCATACCCGGTTTCTTTACTGACCCCATCAAAAAGCGCGACCGTTTTCTCCCGAGCTTAACGACCCAACTCCCTTTCTTCCCACTACACTCCTCAAGTCCCAAATCTCAACGGCTAGCCCGAAGATTCGGGCTACTAGACACCCGCGTCCTATCCTACCGCGACGAACCGCCCCATCCGCTCGTTATCCAGGCAGGCTCAGACCCCACCCTTTTCACCCGTCTATTCTGCTCACAACAACTGCAATCACGCACCCTATCATCCCTTCCTCCTACCTATTCAGCCGTGAAACATGCCCAGGTCAAGCCAATACGCGTATTAGACACGGGCTACATGCACAATGAATTCCACCCGCACCCATGTTCGTGGTCTTCTCGGAATGTCATCGCAGCAGCCATCCGCGGCGCCATCGTCACGCATGAATTCGAAACCTCGCGCGTTGAAGTCCTCACGGATAGAGGCTTCGCGGCACAGACTCTCGAATGGATTTCTTCTTCTACTATGGCTGTAGGAAGGGAAAACGGCTTTGTGCAGACCCTTGATATCCAGAAAGATCTGCTAACTACTATTGGATATCCTTGGGACACTGGATCTATTTGGGCCCCTCGTGCTGTGGATACAGTAAGCTTTTGTCCTGAAGGACAATTGATCGCTGCTGGAAGGCAGAACGGGAGTGTAGCGTATTATGATATTCGTGCGCGATCCAGCATCCACTGCGATAAAGAGAGGCCTACCGACGATGCGGTCACCGTTAAATGGAATCCGGATGGGCGATACCTTGCTGTTGGGCATGATTCGGGCGTTGTTAGGTGTATGGATATTCGAACGTTCAAGTCTTTTGACTTGAAACCTCCAGATCACAAGAAGGCTCATAAATCACCAGTAACAGTGAGTCTCTTTGCCTACCCACAATATTGCGAATACTAAAGAGAATATCGTCAGGCTCTCGCTTGGGCACCATGGGATACCCATATCCTCGCCAGCGGGAACGAGGAGGCACAAGGCACGATCCGTCTCTGGTCCATCTCCGGTTCAGAATCTGGCCATTCTACCTACACCCACCTTCACTCCGACCGATGCCTCTCCGAAATCACATCCCTCCAATTCTCGCCACATACGAAAGAACTCCTCAGCACGCACGGCCGTTACATTCCTCATTCTCCCTCAAAGTCCCGCCAATCCCGTTCTACTCGCCGTAATTCCCGCAGCAGAGACCTCCTTATCGAGCCTATTCCGACGAAACATGCCTTGGTTGTCCATTCGTATCCTTCCCTCAAGCGTGTTTACATGGTCCCGGATGCACATGGTGATGCGATTGTGGAGAGTGTGTTATCTCCCGACGGGACTTCTATTATGACTATTGGCGAAGACGAAACGCTGCGGATTTGGGCTATATGGGGCAAGAGGGAAGAAGAAAGACAACGTAGTTCGTTGGAGTCATTCACGCTTCGTTGACCGAAGACTTTCACTCGTTTATGGGTTATCATTTATATTACTGTATGACTCGATTTAGCGTAATATGTATTTGAAGACGTAGAGTAAAAGGACCAAAATAAATGTACAATAGGATACAAAGGATTCCTAATATCTGCTTGATCACTTCTAACTAATGTCCGACATAAGCCTCTAAAATCTACGTAAGGAGGAAGAGAAAAGAAGGATTAACATATGGGTGGCAGCAGCAAGAAGAAGCGAAGGTTTATCGCAAATTACTCAGATTCGTCGTTCCGGGTCTTCCTCCTTCAAGTCAACGAAAGAACCCCAAGGGAGGAACCCGATTGTCACTATAAACTCTTGTCAGTTATTCTGTACGGAAGAGTATTACTCGGAGAAACGAACCGGCGTTTTTTCCAGTTACGGTCTTTGTAATAAAATCCTTCTCCAAAAGCCAAATGGCAAAGCAGTCCGCCGTTTCTTCAACAGACATCTATGATAGCGCCATGAGAAACGCGACACAGTTCAAACACATACTTTGTCGCCCACCTTGTGGATTTCTGAAACTTGGTCCGAATGGACCATCGAATAACGCGCGCCTGATTTCTGCAGAGAAGGTTAGACCGATTCACGACAGACAACATCAACACTATACTAGAGCAATATAACGTCTCAGCATTATCGATGCCTCCGCCCTCTAATAAACACCATTAGTCCTGAATACACACATAACGTACAACTCACAGTCAACTCAGACGCTACCTTACGAACATATCCACATGTCCCGCTACCGAATCCAGTACTAGTCGTCGACGAACCCTCGGCGTTACCATCTTGTCCAGCTCTATCAGTGCCTGATTCTTCTTCGTCAGTCCCAGGAGCATATCTTCCAGCCTCTTCGTCTTCATAGCCATCTACAGGACGTGGTGGAATTGGGTCATCGTCCCCAATGTATACGTATTGAATCCAGCATTGGCGGGATTCTTTGTAGATAAGCTTACTGGGAGGATCCGGGCCGATTTTATGGTAGTGGACAGTGTGGAATTCGATGTACTTCACGAAAATTGTACAGCCAAAGGCAGGATGGTAGATATCAGTGGCATCCTCTGGGAGATTGTCGACGAAATTTAGATACACCTCATCTTTACCCTCAATAGTATTGGCATTCGGGGGTCCGACCTTTTTGAAAAACAAGCCGGCAGAGTCCCATGAGCCCCAAGAACCACCTATATGAGCTAGATTGGTATCTGCCTGTAAGTGAAAATCTAGCCGGTGTTCAAGGTTTTCCCAATAGGCTAACGCATGTTTTACAGCGTGTGTTACAGACACCAAAAGCTTGACGTCCTCAATCTTGATAGTATAGTCAGATAGGTTGGTCAGGGGAAGGGCAGAACGAAGGAGTCCTTTGGTCGGGGTTTCCGTAGACAGCTCCAGATTGTTTATCCAGGCGATGATGCTTTTGATATTTTTGGGGAAGCCACTCGCCTAATGACACCACCAATTTCAAGACGGTCGTGCGAGCTAAAGGTTCAAACAATACAACCGCACCCTTCTCACTAGTTTTGTCAAATGAGACGCCGGCATCCACGCCGATACTAAGAGTCAATTAGGATCGATACATCTGGCGCACCAAGGAAAGTCAACTTACTGTGGCGCATGAGCCCCTCTATCGCCGCCCTTGATCTGCTTCGATTTCTGTTTTTTTGGAAGCCCCGGGCTTTTCCACTTTTGGGATTTTACGTTGTTTTTTTTTTCTGTTAACCTTTTTTGGGGGGGGAAATTGGAGTTCGGCCTTCCCGTGTTTGAGTTCTTGTTCTTGTTGGGTTTTGAAACCTTTCTTTTTCGGTTGCAGCTTTCTTTTTTGGCCAAGGGATTGGCGATTTTGGCCAGTTTTTACTTTTGGCTTGGCCCCTTCTTGGGGTTGGCGGGGGGCTTGGCGTTTTGTTCTTTTGACGTTTTTTGCACGTTTTTTGGGGGCCCCGGGTTGCACCTTGCTTTGAGGTTTTTTTTTTTCTTTTGGGTTGGGGGGGGGTTTTCGGCAGGTTTTGTTGGTTATTGGCTTGGGTTTTGTTTTTTCCTTGAGGCGGAGGTTTTAGGTTTGGGGAGGCGGGGGAGGCCGGCTTGTTTTTGAAGGGGGTTTAGGGCTTTGGGGGCTGTGGGCTGTGGGCGTGTGGAGCGCGCGCGAGATCTCGCTGTTCTTTTTCTGTGTATACCCCTTCAATACGAAAAGCCAAGGACTTCGATACGATTTTTGTACTTATTGCTATTTGCAAATATGATGAGACCATTGTGGGAAAGAAGAAAAGAAAAGCTAGTGGCGCCGTCTTTCGAGAGGCGAGGTTCGCCCAATCAGAGGCCGCAAACAATGCGTACACGTCGTGCGTGGTGCGCGTCGCTCTTCTTCTTTCTATTTTCCGCAGTGGTCTCATCCATTATGCAAATAGCAATAAATCACAATATATTCAATGCGTTTGTAGTCAAGGACCGGATGCAAAGAAGCTTGTCATGTAGTCACACTCCGACGCGCCAAGTCTACCAGCGCCCGCCGCCCAATTCCTCGTTTAGTATTAAGTTAACTATACTAAGTTATTCAAGCTTCAAGATACATACGGCTTGCTAAGAGAATACATCCAGCTTTAATACATATTTAAGTATACTTAATTCAACTCAGTGGTCTTCGTTCCTCTTCACTTTCATCACTCTCGCCTACAACTTGACAAGCTTGCCATCAGGAACCATTTGTGTAATGTCAGTACGATTTCGTTGGCAATTTCATAGGATACAATATACCTGTAATTCGAAAATGTATTTATGTATATGAAGGGAAATAACGAGGTCAAATTGAAATGGGGGTAACGAGGGAGCATCGAAACTGCATTACCACCAACCACATTTATGCCACCAGGCACCGCCATAAGCTTAGGTATCTTATTTCCCTTTCTATAAGAATTTATTTTAGTGAGATACATGTAAATACTTGAAAGAAAGAAAAATACTGGCGGCGATCTCATTGAGCCGTTGACGTTTAAACGTTGGACCACGGACGCTTTTCACGAGTATGCTTACATTTCTCTTACTTTTACGTTTCCTTTTCCTCGATACTAGTATTCGTATGTTAGAATTACATTGCTTTTCTATCCCATATCATGATCTGAATTTCCTTTGCATCCGTGCCGTCTTGATAAATCATCCCACAACTTGGAAGGTCTAATGATTCGAATGCTTCTTGAACAGCCTTCTTTCTCTACTGAAAGGACGGAAAGTGAATTACAAATTACAAAAGACGACGCAAATATAAAGCGCACCTCTTTCAAAACACGCCGAGTGGCGGGGTACCTCTGCGATGTTCTTCCTAGCGAAAAGGGGGCTAAAGGTGATGGGGAACTCATGCCATGCGGTGGTGAACTAGGTGGTGACGAATATAACTTCGCGGAATCTGTATGTATATTGTTGCAGTCGTTCGAATCCTCCGCTTCAGTCTCCACAGTCTTCTGTTCTTCCGCCATCAACCTACTCAGCTCCTCAGCATCACTTCTGCCTGAGACCTTCTTCAGATTGAGGATAGTAGCCGTTTGTTCTTTCTCAATGCTTCGCGGGGGAGGCTTATACAAAGTTAACTTCCTGCCAGACGAGCTGATTCCTTGACCTCTTGGTAAAGCGATCGGAAGCGAGAATTTTGTGGGGACGTTTAGGCTAGCTTTCGAGAATGTTTTGGGCTTCTTGCTACGGGGTAATGTTGACCATTCCTCTTCGTCTGCGAATGAGTAAGCAGGGACGTCCCGTTTTCTTTTGGTTGAGTGAAGGGATGTATTGGAAATGCCTCTGGGCTTTAGGCGGGAGAAAAGGGGATCTGGAGAAAGAGAGGCTTGGGGAGATGGTTTATGTACTTGGAAATTATGCGGAGTATCATCACGGATTCGAGTATATTCTGGGATGGGTCGAGAAGATTCGAATCGGCGTGTATCCACACTGCTGATGGGAGTTGTTGGATCTGGGGTATATCGTTGGATATTTTGAGACGGATATTTTGGAGGGGAATGGTTTTGAGGGAGAGGCAGTGACGGTGTGAAAATCTCCCGGTCTTCGATTTCCTGAGCGATCGCGATGGGACTGGAATATAGTCCAGACTTTGCGGGAGGCGTCGTAAAAGGTGTAAGCGAACGATCGTTAGTTGTTCTTTCTAGAAGGCGTGGAAAATAATTAATGACAGAATGTAGAAGTGTAAAGCCCATGGTTTAACGCGCATATACGAACCTTGCATTCTCACAGAAGACGCGTTAAGTCCTCGTTCCAATTCACCAGAGTCCTGTGGAATAATATCGACTGCTTAATGATCAGTGAATATCGGCAAGATACAATTAATAGCATGTGAATTACCGTTAGGAGTATCTTCACCTCTTATATCTGTATCGTAGAGACCGGAAGTGAAATGTCGTCCTAGTGACTGAGGTAAAATAAATGTTGTATCTTTTATTGAGACATCGCCAGAAACAGTGCGATTTCGCGAATTATCAGCTTGAGATGGTGCATGAATAGAGATAGATACGGGTTCTCTTGCATTCTGCTTCGAAGCAGCCGCTCGTTGTGAACGGAAAATGTTAGCAATATTTTGAGATTTGATATGTGTTGATTTATCGACAGATTTAGCAGCGTTTCCTTTGTTCTGGACAAGTTCGGTGCTTTTCCTTTTCTCGCTAATAGGTGCTGCGTTAGCTTGAGCAGTAGAAAGAATATGTTTTGAAGGATTATATAGAGTTAACTTTGGTGCGGGATCGCTGCGTGGCTGCTTCTGCGTCGGTGAGCTGAGTCTGACAGCGGAGGACTTAGCGTGGTCAACAGTGATTTGCGGCGCTTGTTTGGCGTTGGCACGACAAACAGCATTCATCTTCGCGATAGCCCATGGATTAGGTTTAAATGATGCAGTATCTTCTCGAGCTGAGAGATCAAGACTTTTCAGAAGGTGAGAATCCGAACTGAGGCGTTCGACTGTGTTTTCCTGTTCTTCTTCTCCTTCCGATCCAGAATCTGAGCAATCGTAGTCTCTGAGGTTAAAAGACCAGGAAGAAGCGTCAGTAGACGCCATTTGAGAATGAAGTTGGAGGAAATCGTGAGTTGTCAATGTAGATGAGCAGGTGGCAGTGGTAGCAAATGCGAAAGTGGCGGAGGTTGAAATTTGAAATTCGGTACCGAAGACCACGACCACCGACGCGTTATGGACGCGACAAGCAGCTCAATTGTGACCAGAACACGATTTCAAGAGGAGCCATGCTTAGATGGACGACACATTGTAGAACCATTGTCGTTTAGGGAGGGTACTGAGGCCGGCAAGTTCGTTCCTATCATCACCTGTGCTGCACAGTTTCCGGTCGAACTGGTAAGAATCTATCAATATGTCGTTTCGTGGAGAATAACCAATCATTACAGCTCCAAACAGCCCTTATGACTCTAATTGATCATCCTGAATACAACTCTTCGTTGATCTTACGATCAGAAACCATCGCCGAAGCCGATTTTATGCATGACCCATTTACCCAGAATTCTAGCATTCCGGAAATTACTGAATATATTCCAACATCTAACATACGTCGAAAATTACTTCCTCGTCGTCCAGGCCGGGATGCTCCATTAGAGCAGGACTGTACGTTTTATACCTCCGAAGACTCAGACTCGGATGAGAAACACCCTTCCCTCCTCATATTAACGCCACGCGTTCCTCCGGAGGGCTCTCTTCCATATTACCATCCCGCCGTATCCCACCTGGCTTTTCGATATATCACACAGAACGATGGGGCTGAAGACACCAAGACAGACCATCTCGTTATTGAAGCCATACCTTTGGACAATAGTCCTCTTGATCTGAGCTCTCGCCTATATCGCACCTGTATAGCGTTACTCGAGACAGTTGATCGTTATGGCTGGGGAGCCCTGACTAATTATCGAAAAAGGGTCGTTCACGATGTCATAATCTCTCGGAATGAATACCAAGATCTGTATCTTATTATGAGGGAACGTCATAAATCACTCGTGGGCACCTGGAAAGAAGTAACGGATCCTCTTAAGCATGTCTATGAGGTAAATTTAATAGTCTACAATTTTTCGGAATCAAATTGACCTTGACATAGGACGTTGGGATCGCTACTTTCCTGATGCTGCTTTGGAAGAATACTTATCATCACAATTCTAGTTCGAAGGAAAGGTCAAGTAATTCTGAAGACAGGCCTTGGGATAACTGGGCACACCCGCCCGGAGGGTTTGTCGATGTTGGGTATGTGTCAGAAACTTCAGTAGAAACAATAATATAAAGAATTTTACATAGTTGCGGCAACGGCCTATTGACGCACATACTCATATCCGAAGGTTATGACGGAGAAGGATTCGATATCAGACAACGGTCATCATGGTCGCAATATCCCGAAAGCACACGAAAGCACCTACATGTCGAGCCATTTAACCCATTTGAACCCCATCCCCACTTGAAACCCAACGTTTTCCTGATAGGCAATCATGCAGACGAATTGACGCCTTGGATTCCAGTCCTAGCGATCACGCTCCCGGCTTGCGGGTACCTATCTATTCCTTGTTGTCCTTGGGATTTCGACGCTCGCTTCGAGCGTGGAAGAGTTGGAGTACTCCAGGTTCCCCAGGACGACCCTAAATCTGCGGAACGGCAAAAACTCATAGATAGTATTGGGTTAGGAGTTGAGGGACAGTCCACTTCCTACGCGATGTATCGAATCTGGCTTGCTTATTTATCGAAGGCTTGTGGCTGGAAGGTAGAAAGCGAGGTGTTACGGATACCAAGCACGCGGAATTGGGCCGTAGTCGGTGAGTAATTTACTTTGATTATTATCAAATATTCATATTTAATTTTTATAGGACGCGAAGTGGTTGATCAAGTGGGAGGACGAGCCTTCGCCGAGGAGATTTTGGAGGCTGTCAAGGAACGAGGCGTTTTCAAGGCTCGACCGCCTGAAGGAAAGAGTCATTAAATATTATTAAAATGTTAGAATACCATTTGTTAACTCGCTCTAGTACTCGCGAATTCCCAGTTTGTTTATGGGTTTTGAGACGGATCTAAAATCGTTTCTGCATCAGATTCATTATATGATATTAAGTATTAAATAAATGCAGTATCTCACTATCGCAATTCATAAATACTTGCTTTGTCGGGACATAATTACTGCATTTTCCTTCGCGAGTGGAAGGAGAGCCGTCGGAAGGAAATCTGCCGAGCGTGACGCGTTACATACACGGTCACATCTCCCTTTACCCTCATCACCTATTCGTCCCGTTCAATAAGACCATGTCATAGTGCGTTTCTCTCAGTTTTTCTAGATGACTATTTACTGATTCTTGCTTTTCATATTTTGCTTATTCACTACTCCCGTTGCATGTCTGCTTGTGCTTTGCCGCGTGTGCTAACACCGTCATCTAACGTTGCTACTTGCCAAACTCTGCAAATCCATTTGGCATTCGCTCGTCTCCAAACCGCGTCTCGATCGACCTTTTATCTGATCTGCATGGATTCTGCTCTTCAGCGTCATCGCCGGACGCGCAATCAAGTCTGAGTACTTGGCCATTGGTACCCTCGTGTCCACGATTGGTCTTGCCGTTGCCATGTCCGGAGGCTCGAAAAAGAAGGATACTGCTGCACACACACCGGCAACGCAAACCTTCGGTGGTGGCTCAAAGTGAGTTGCAAATTTTATAGCTAGCAGGAATGCGATCCAATGCCCTGTCATTGGGCTGCTCCTGCTATTATGGTGCAGTAGATGCTTATTGTCCCCTTTTCTTTCGCAGGGAGGAAGATGATTTGTGAGTAATACTCGTAGCATCCTTGTGGCAGACTCTTACCTCATGACTAGCATCCGTAACTTCATTGCAGAGGCCGACAAGGCTGACAAAGCTGGAGGTCATTAAGGGGGTAGCGAATGTTAATTAGACGGATAGAGGAGGATGAAGAGGTTTAGATGCAGAAGTGAAAAAGAATACAAGGAATACATCCGAGCTTTCACGTTGTTGCACCTATGTTCGAACGGGCGAAGTTCCTGGCTTTCTTGCCTTCAATGGGCATCTAATCGCATCTAGAGCTATGTATGAGACATGGCCATTGGTAACGGCATTACACATAATTCCGTTGCGAAAGTATTGTGGGACCTTAAAGTTGCTTTGAAGTTGAACGTCGCTTAACGTCGTACCTAAGGTACACCTAGCGCCCAACTGTTAACATATCAACCACTCTATTTCACCCTCGTTCTCACTGTTTGAAGACGATCTCCAATACCTACAGGGGTCTTACTTTATGATTATTCTACATCTGTAAACTTCTTACGATATCTACAACGACTATAGGCACTATGGCAACTACTACAAGCACCCGCCAACCGCCCCGTCCACTACGTCTCGCTTCTGGTTCCACAGGTGGTTCCCTGTCAAGCCCTTTATCTTCTTCGACCGCTTCCCCAATATCTGCAACTATCACTCGAGAGTCCTTTACCAACGATACCCCATCTCCCAGAACGAGATATGGACCCAGGCGACAGAGCAGTATATCCTATAATACGGGTTTGACCTCTCCGAGAACCCCCGTTCTGTCTCGCAGCAATTCCATGAGCGCAAAGCCTCCCACAGAAACAACACATTCGGAGCATTCTGAAGAAGAAGGATCGATATTACACCGTTCGTCGTTGCCTGCTGTACGGGAGGGTGAGCCAATTATGCTTGCGGAAAAGTGAGTGCTATGTTGCCATATCCTAAATAGGAAATGAAGCTGATAACTTCTTTCATTATATTAGACACGCAGATTTGTTGCGCTTTATTGCTCAAAAGGAAGCCAAATGTCTTGATCTGCGGACACAGTTAGCGCAACATGAATCCGACCTCATCCAGTTGAAACGGAAATGGGAGCGCATCGTTAGCAAAGGTGTACCGCAGTCCGGTCGTACAGATGCCGCCATAGCTGGCCTTGCGGCTACTGACGTCCTTGAAGGCATCCGAGGAGGCGTGCAAAGCGGATTCGAGAAGATGCTCGCGGTTTTGGAGCCGCCATCAAGACAGCCTTCTCCGCAACCATCTCCTACAACGTCCTCTCCATCTCTGTCTACCCCAGCGAAACCGGAAGTTTTGCCTATTGCTCCAAAGCGTTTCAGCACGAGTACCGTGTCGTCCGTCTCCGGACATGGCCGCTCGTCGCTGAATGGGTCAAGATCTAGCGCAGGGTCGCTATTCGACGATATTTCCTCTGTTGGCGAACATTCAATAGATACCTCTGTCGACGAAGACGGTGAAGATACCTCCGCAAGCTCGAATACCGAAAAGGCAGAGGAACCGCCAACGCAAAACTCCCCTCTGTCTTCCTTGGAGCCTCATGAACATTCTCGCTCATTCAAAACACATAAATCGCGGCCAATGTCTATGAGTTTGTCACAGTTTTCGTCCCTCGCATCGCCGGCCAACTTAGCTCCTCTTACGAAACAAGTCGCCAACTGGGTACCTCCTAGTTTCAACAAGAAATGGGAGGAACTTAAGGGAAATGAAACGTAAGTCCCTGATTCTCACTGTGACATCGTATATTGATATTGTTTCTTCTTAAGGATATCGAAGCAGTCTAAACGCGCATCCGTCTTGTTTAACGATATGTTCGCTGCGCTTGCTCCCTCACCAACGGCTTCTGAGAGTTCTTGTTCTCAAGCAAATGGACCACAATGGCCGTCGAATAACAAAACGGGAACTAATGCTTTACTCGGATTGGACACAGGGTCTCTAGGCTCCATGGATGTTGGTGCAGGCATCAGCCCCCAAACAGCGGCTTCGTGGTCTCTTATGGATGATGACACGATAACCTCTTCCAGCCCTATCTTGCAACCGGATGTTTTGAAGCCCACAACAAAGGCACAGGAGGAGCAGACGAAGACAGTAGAAGAGCTAGATGATATCGATGAGGATTGGAATTGGTAAAGATGTCATATTATTCACATTACATTATTATGCTTCATTTACTATCATTCCTTCATACCTGTACTTTACACATATACATAAGTAATATGTTTTATGAACTTTCTCGCTTGATGCCAATTGTGACCGAGTGACTGTCACGTGAAAGTGCCCTTTGTACCGTAATGTTCACACTTGCGTTCTTTTAGCCTGTCTCCCACTTGAGATAGTTGTTATTGATTGTCTATTTGCTTCTCTTAGGTCGGACGTGCCATGTTTTATGCGTTGTTCGCCTCATTCCGCTCATTTTTTACATTAATCAACGTGTTTTGGACTTCTCATGCGCTACTCTCTTTAACGTGCTTTGGTTGTGGAGCTGTTTTAACGAATCGATTAGGGCAGACACTTATTCGCCATTCCTTCGGAAGAGTTGTTGTATTCGGAGACTCGGCTTCGGATAATGGTGCGTACTTTAGATATATGTTCATGATGCATACCGCTGAAATCCATTCAGGAACTGGTGCATGGACCATCTCAAACCATACCTGGCCGGAAGATCCTGCTTACTTTGGACATCGATTCACTAATGGCCCTGCATGGGTAGAACACCTAGCACAAAAGTTAGAGGCGGAACTCATTGACAATGCCATTGGCGGATGTGAGCTATTTAACTCTGGCTTCCGTTTGAAAGAAAAACTCACATGCTTCTCCCAAGCTACCAGCAATAATTCCTTTGTGCAAGGTTATACTGGACGCGATTCCAAAATTCCGGTGCCTTCTGCCCTTGACCAGCTCGACACACACCTCAAATCCTACCATGTCAGCTCCGATGATCTCCATATCATCATGACAGGCGGGAACGACGTTTTCTACGCAACCTCGGTTGATAGTGTAATACCTACTATCCGAAATATGGTCACCATGCTTAGCGAAAAGGGTGAATGGTGTAGTGGTCATATATGGTGAACATAACTAAATATTTTATAATTGTCTAGGAGCGACCAAGTTCCTGTTAGCTTCTTATCCTAAACTCGGTGAACTACCCTTTCGGCATTCGTCTGATATGTCACAGGACGTTCTGAACAAATTATCTTTGGATATCCAAACCGGATTACTCTCTTTGCGCTCCAGTCTGTGTCGTCAGGGTGGTCTACAAGTCGGTTTTGTCGATATTTACAGATTATTCCGCGAGATGTTGGAACGCCCTGTCGATTATGGTTTTGATCCTGCGATCATCTCCAAGAATTGCTTGGCTGGAGCTTATGGAGACGCGCCCCGAACGCTTTGTATGGAGCCGGAGAAGTATATCTTTTGGGACGAGTACCATGTGCGCTTTTTCTTGTTATACATCCTTCCTTGGATTACTTACTAATTTATTTATTAGCTGACAGGGAGTGTTCATCGGTATATAGGAGGCCTTGGCTGGAAAGCTAGTCAATCGCTTTGCAATAATTCACTTTCACGAGTCAATAAGTCTGGGTAAACGGATAATGTAATTTTGTATTGGCTTGTGTATTCCCTATTTTATCTTCATTCCCTCGTATATCATTCCTGACTATATCTATATCCTTAGAATAGGTTCGCTTGTTTCCGGTAGATATTTCTGTAAGCATCCCGTGAACCTGAACTGGCGCCGTACTGGCCGAGAGTGGAGTGGCCGTCTTCCCCGCTGCATTTATGCGTATTTTAATCTCTCGGCTGAGACTTCGCCTCCAATGAACAGCGATAGTCTACCCTAATTGCTGTGCTATTGTAGCATTTTTTGATCGAGAAACCAGATGTCAATGTTTTTGTATAGCGCGGTCGCCTAGTGCGGCTGCGGCACTATGCCGATGATAAGATGTATAGCTAGTGATTCCCAATGCTTCCTTTCTACCGCCATACAAGAAATACGGAATCCGAACATACCTGGAGGAATTTTACACTAGGAAATAAATCGGCATGGACGGGCGCAACCCTTCTTTTGGCTGCGCAATGTCTTGGCACATTGTGCATGCAGTCGCTGGGCGGCCCATTGCCATATGAAGCCACCAACCCAGATTTCTTATACGGGAAGTCGATACTGTTATATTTATTTATTTTTTCAAGTCTTCAGGTTCGTTAAATTATCTGTTAGTTTATACGCTTTCGACAACTAACATGAGCCTTTCAGTATGACACTTTCCTTGGGTTAACACTGGCGTTTTATAATACATTTCTGTTCATAGCTGTCCTGGGCTATTGGGATATTCGGATAGTACGACCTTCAAAACGACAAATACTCTTTCATGGTGGTACTCTGGGTGCAATAATTGGCATGAGGGTTCTGTTAGGATATCTTTTTAGTCGTAGCACCGGCTGGGCTTACCCTTCGTTATTTTTTAACGATTCTATTCATGAGACCACATATGGTGGGTTCAACTGAGCTATATCAGTTCCAAATCTTACAACATATTCCTTTTTAGGTTTAAGCCAGATTATCTTGTACTGTATTGCAGGCCAGGCATACGGAATCTTCCCGGTGAATGACTCTTCCCCTTTCAAGTCCTTGTTGATATCGATTTTACTCTGGTCGCCAAACGCTATTAGAGGACCCATTTTCTTTTGGTCCTTCTCGACTGTGTCAATTACCGGAATCCAGAGCTTATGTTCCTTGCTTCAAAAAGGCGAAAATTACCCTCCACTAGACGACCTCAAACAACTAGATCCCAGGAATTCGAGGTTGTCTCGACTTATGGCCATGATTGGACGATACCTCGTATTTGTGGTTACATTTCTCTTGCTGAGCAACTTTCATTCAATCGCCTATCGATACAAGCATCATTTAAATGCTCAAAATATCGTCAACCTTCCAGAGCCAAGACTGACCGAATTTCTTATTCTATCATACCCAAGACGGATAAACTCCACCATCTTATCATCTACGCTTCAGACGTATATGTCATATCTTGGAGGTAGATTCACAGCTAGTGTGTATACTACTGCTCCTTTGGAAACACATCAAGCGTTCAGCAGTGCTAGGTCCAATTTTAAAGGACAGTCGGGACTTGATTTCTTTCAAGACATGGATCCGGTAAAATTATCATATAATCAGGAGCAGATCTCAAAATATCCTAAGCAAATCGTGGATTTATATTCCGCCTTTTCTTGGATAGAAGGGAAGGTTTCTGTTAATGATACACGATACGTTGGTATTATGGAAGACGATTTTGAATGGTGTCCGGACTCGTGGGATGAATTGAAGGCTGTTATCTACGAAGTGGCGAGTCGTGATCAATTAGAGAAAGGAGGCCCTTTATGTGGCATATTCGTTGCAACTGGAGGCAGGTAAATCCTCTTTCCATACACTGTCCACTCTGTTACTTGCTCAAATTATTTGTAGCGGATTAGTGGTTCGCACCCACATTCTTCGCCTTCTCCGTCAAGCTTTAACGCAATATGGGACGAAAATGAAACCAGACGTCCTCATTCAGGATTGTCTCGCTGGCGACCTGGAGCTCTGTTCATCATGCAAACTAGCAGCTAGCCGGAGGATGATTCTTCGACACACCGGCGCAACTGAAAGTACGTACGAGAATCGCACGTATCCAGAAGATCGATGGCAATGTGGATGGAGACAACCTTTTAATGGTCGATTGGGCATCTGGGTACCATGAATTGAATTGGAGCCAGGAAATAAAATAGGAAAATAAAATAAAAACAGAATAAAATTAAGGACGCTCTTCACGTCTGCCTGTATTTACTACTAACAATGTTGATTAGTCTGCATACGAATAATTTAAGGGATAGTCCTCCTAAGTTATCATCCTCACTCGATGTGCGTACGAGGCCACTGGCACTACGTCTAATTACTGATTGCAATACTTTATCAACGGTTACCAAACCGATACGATACAGTGCAGTTGGTTTGGGTTATATCTGTGTTAATCTCCACCAGTGGTACTTGTCCTGGTCTTGACTCTTATCGCCGTATTCTTCATGTGACGAAGCCTTTGACGCTCACGGATTCGAAGGTTTGGTGCTTATAATAATCACACCCTACTTATCTATGCTCGGGAAAAGTGGCAGTGGAAAAAGCCCCAAATTAGGCCATTTTCGTAATGCTCTTCAATGCTTCCCCAGGCTTATCGTAGAAGCGCTGTATAAATACTTCAGGTCTCCTCTCGATGGCATGAGACATTTCCCTGTCGCTTTCCGCTAGAGATACGGGTAGAATGTCGACTGATCAAGTCTTCAAACCTTTGCTCTGTATGTTTTGGAGGCTTTCTTCAGTCTGGTCTCGTTTATCTGTCTGATTTAATTTCTAGCGCAAGGCGTTGGGTATGGAGTAGTCGTTGGAGTTGGATTTTTCTTTGCCGGATTAATGGTGGTTTTAACGTGGTTCCAAAAGACGTTTACGGACTATAAACCATCTTCTTCAGAAGAGGTATGCATATCCTATCAGATTCCTGTTTCGTTTTATTTACCCTCGCTGCGTACAGTTCACTAGTGCATCAAGGAGTGTCAAGCCAGGTTTAATTTGTTGTGGGATGTGAGTAGCTCCTATAGAAATGTAGAAACACTGATAACAGCTTCCTCAATGCGTAGTGTGAGCGCCTGGACTTGGAGTGCAACGTTATTGCAGTCAAGCACTGCAGCATATACGTTCGGTGAGCAGCCTTGAAAAACAAATTATGATCCTTTTCAACGAAGTCTGCAGGTCTTAGTGGTCCATGGTAAGATTATACTTCACTCAAATATTTAATCCGTTGTGTTAATATTTAAATAAGGTGGTATGGAGTAGGGGGCACGATTCAACTATCCATTTTTACGTAGGTCTTTACATTCAAGTTGGTTCCCTATTGAGTTTGCTTAAAATTATACGCCTTCTCAGTATGGTGGCTGCAAAAATCAAGATGAATGCGAATGGAGCGCATACATTCTTAGAGGTGCGAGATAACCTTATTCACTTTGTGGGTGATATGGCTTCTGATCGAACTATACTATTCCAGATCGTCAAAGTTCGCTTCGGTACAGGCGCACATCTATTGTTCACTTTCTATGGCGTGCTTTGTAACCTCATTGTCTGTGGTTCACTGTTGTGTGAGTTGCCTTTGTATCCCTGTATTATATTTTCCTCCGTTCACCTTGTTCCTAGTGGGAGGTGCCGCCACCGTAAATGCCCTTACGGGGATGAATACCGATGCCGCTTGCTTTCTCATACCCATTGGTATTGCCGTTTGTGAGTCAAAATGATATACCTTCAAAATTGCTAACATATCCTTCCAACTCAGACGTTGTATTCGGCGGTCTTCGAGCCACTTTCATATGCGACTGGTCTCATACCCTGATTCTCTTTATCATAATTTATCTATTCATATTCAAGACATTGTGAGAAGCCCTCTGCCAGCAAGATGTTTTTAACTCACTCTGCCTTAGCGGAACATCCGAAGTTATTGGAAGTCCAACAGCCATGTACGACCTTCTCGTCCAGGCAGGGAAAGCGACCCCGGTACCTGGCAATCAAGATGGCAGCTATCTGACGATGAAGTCAAATCAAGGTCTAGTGTTTGGGGCTGCCACTATTTTGAGTGGGTTTGCTGGTATATTTTGTGATCAAGGTATGTATGCGGTACAACTGTTATATATTTTATTTATTTAGTTGTCTCAATACTGCTTTTCAGGATATTGGCAAAGGGTACGGTCCTGTCTTTAATTCCCTCCTCTCACGAATATTTATGTAGTTTTATTTATTTATTTAGGCTATTGCAAGCGCCCCTGAATCTACAACGAAAGCTTATGTACGTTGCCCTAAGAGTGAAGAATTTTATGCTCACATCCCTAAGCTAATTCCTTCGATCGCCAGATGCTCGGTGGGCTATCCTGGTTCTCCGTACCTTGGGCGTTCGCCAGTTGCTTGGGTCTTGCTGCACGAGCCCTTATAACCAATGTGAGTTTTCCTTCTTCGTTTAAGAGAAATTAACCTCACAGAGCTT
>KN837190.1:88814-99208 GCA_000827215.1 Sphaerobolus stellatus SS14 | reverse complement strand
ACATAAATTTCGAGGAATTATTTCTAATATACCGTGGGGAGTTTCGGGAGCACTTTCCGATATTCAAGTACCAGTAGGCCGTTGCAGTGTCGCTTAGAGGAATTAAACAACGCCTCAAACGGTCGGAGCGAGTCACTTCTTATGTGTCGTAAAATCTGAAGTCAGTACGTCTCTGAATTGTATTTACGATTAGATTCCCTCTGAGATCTACACATTTACAGCGGATTCCGGCGGAAGCCCTCAGCGGTGATTCACCGTGTGGATTGAACTTGAAGAGCCTCACGTGTAATGAATGTCAATATGATTTTGTCTTTCCTAATATACGGGTTCTGGAGCTCCTTTTATAACGTCCTTTGCCCCTTAATGATAAGATCGGAGCTCGGTTGTAAGTATGCGCGATTTTTCTAATCGTCGAGAAGTCATAATTACATTACCCGCCACGCGATCTTTTCATTGGAGAATTGTAAAATCTGGGAGGAGGATCTTCACAAATATGAGTCACATTCTTGATTATATCCTCGGATTCCTTATCTAACTTCTACAACGATTGATAAAAAGAGAGAAAGAAAAGAACCAACAACAACAACAACAAAGGACAAAGAACTTCTCCAAGCGGTAGCAGGTTGGCTACGAAGAAGATCAGCTAAGATGAGCCTGGTGAAAGTTAAAGCTCACGTAGGAATTGAAGGAGATGAAGGAGCCGACAAAGAGACAGAGAAAGGGGCCAATTAAAAATCGCCCGAGCCTCCTGAACCTCACGACCCCACTACACCTCAGATCTCCCGGCATCCAACTGTCAACGGCGACCTAATCCCTGCTATACAGAGCTATAGTCGCTGGTTCCATCTCCCCGAAGACGAGGCACGCTGACTATAACAGAAAGAGTCAAATATGAGATCGAAGACTGGATTGGTGAAATACCAACAAACGCCCGTATCTGGAGAGCAGCCAGGAGTAAAGACATCAGCCGGGCTATCCGTAATTGGATCTAGCGGTGCCTCCATAACAGCCTGAAGATGGGGAGCTGGTGGCTATACAACCAAGGCAGTGAAGGTAACGTCGAGTGCGACAGCATAGAGTTAATGGAACGCATGCTCGCCAAATTCAAGTTCTCAGGACAAAAAGTTATATGGCGCATAGAAGAGAAAGTTTGGTTCCAGACTGGAGAACCTTGGCCCGGAACGAATCTGGGAACGGTCCTCGGTAGCGGCCTAGGCACTTACATGACTGAAGAAGGGAGGCCCGAGTCAGCAGAACGCCGTTTGTTTATGATACTTATGACGGAATCCGCCTACTTAATCTGGAAGATTCGGTGTGAGTGGAGAATCCAGCACGAGGGAAGAGCTGATAAGAAAATCACTGACCACGAAGTCCGAAACCGCTGGATAAAACAGATGAGTACAAAAATCTACATGCATATACTGTGCACCGACCAACAACGGTACCGCCGGGAGGCTACTGCGCTTCATCTCGTACAGAAAACATGGGATACCCTATTAAAGACAGAAAAGATTCATGGTCTTTGTCCAGGGGATATTACCGGGTTTTTGGTGGGTATTTAAGACTGGTGGCCACCATAGGCAGAAGCCAGCTTTCGGGGCCCATACAACTGATATTTGTCGGAGGGTGTTAATAGCATTTTCCCAGTTTGAAGCAACTAGACCATGCAAAACATTATGTCTTTAAAGTCTTATAACCCTATGCAAACCGTTTATAATTCTTTCTTCTCTCTACTATAACCACAGCTGGTGACAGCAAGCAATAACAGCTAAGGATAGGAAGGGTGGCTAGGCTACTTGTTCCCGTTTCGCAATGCTCCATAAAAATAAATAGAAAACAAAGAAAGGCGTCCTCATCTGTGAGTTGACGCCCATGCTCTTCTTCGCTGCCATCCACAGTCAACTAGTCATCAATCAACGCACATTGAACGCACATTTAGCCAAAATGAATACCTTGATCAACTTAAATGCGAATGGATGAGTGTAACGATCGTTATTTGCTACTTAGCCACGATAACTTCTTCCAAAGGACTTGAACCCAATTGGCTACCTGGCCGTTCATGATTTGGAAACCGTTGTCCCTCCGAAGAATCTACTGAGCTGGCGATTCGGAGTTCGTCATCAAAAATCAAGATAACGTTGTGAGGGAAGACGTTATTCGTAACACGGGATACGTTCTTCGATGTGTAGTTTTCTGAGCATTAAAAGGACTTAATCTTTCTTGGATGTGAAGATACCCATCTTGGATTCCTTATAGATCTCCCCAAATTCCCAACGGAACTCCTCAAGTACATTATCAACGATATCAACGAATTTAGCGATCTCCTCTCCCTCGCGTTAACCTCTCGAGCACTCTGTGTCTTGATTATTCCCTGGCACATTGATTATCGTCGGATTTCTTCCAACCCAGCAAGGACGAACCTATGGCGAACCCTAAACACTAAATCTTATTTGGCCGCCAGGGTTCGAAGCTTGGAAATTTACCGAGGTCGAGAATCTGAGTGTAAACTCAGGTCTCTCTCAAGATTTCCAGAATGCATAGAAGACATACCCCCTTTTCCACTCAGCACTCCTGGCGATTCCTTGGTGGAGCTTATGCCGTATCTCAATTTAACTCATTATTTCGGCAATGATGTCCAATACGAGAGTGTTTCCATCGTCAATGTGCTCGAACTCCTTTTTAATCACTCACCGGGGCTGCAAGAACTTCACACATGCGTGGTTTCGAGACCATCTAGAGTATCTGTTGCTAAATTATTCTATAGGTTTCTTTCGTGGATATTTATTTGGGCTTTATCTGATCTATTGGACGTTTTCAGAATTTCATGATGCCCGCTCTTCAGACCGTTGCGCTCGTAGTCGACTTTCAGTTCGACAGCCGCGGGTTCGGAATTATCGAGTTTCTCATACATTCATGCCCCGCGATTGTTGATCTCCGATTATGGCTCTACATAGAGAAAGATCCCACAGACGTTATTAAAACCTTTCCATTTCTGTCCCCGAGGTCACTGGGCAAAGTTAGTCTGACTGACCTTGCACGATCCGGAATTTGGATTTTATTCCAGCGATGCAACAGAGGATACAAAAACGTCCATCTTGCGCGATTTCTTTTTACGCCACCCCACCCCTCAAACGTTTATCAGTCAGTTCAAACCTGATCAGGCATGATAGCATCGTCGAAGGTTCTCTTCCTAACCTGCAATCTTTGTGTCGGGAAGAAAGGAATGAGACATCTCTTATGGCCATCCTGCCTGCAACTGTTGCAGGAAATATTCTATATATAGCCTCTGAAATTACTTCTGCTTGCCTCCCTGGAATACGGTTGATAACATCTCTCCAATCTTGCTGTCTAATTATTCCCACCAACAGTACTGGACGTTGCCAGAATCGGTGGAGCGAATAGACATCCGTCAGCCAGAAAATTGGGCAGTCGGGGTAACAAGCATTTATTGTTATATACACTTTCGTTCTAACTTCTTTTTCAGACCTGGCTCAACAGCATCGATTTATAGAAGGCTTCTCTTCTCCGCCTGCAAAATCTAACTCATATATGGGGTCTGTTTGACCGATTATTTATTCGCGAGAAAGATGACCATGATCTGATTCAGCTAGTCGGATCAATGTTACCCCGACTAGTATAAGTCCAAGTAGCAGGTATACGAATCCCGGCTGCCACATTTGACTCGGATTAATTCACTGTACTAAGGAGGAACTTTTCAGCTCATCGAATTATCTTAAGGGAGTAAAGAAAGTGGATTTGTTTTCAGGTCACTCCAGTGCTGTCTGTTCCTAACGGCCTACTAGTGCTATAGATTTAGATGTGTATTTATTCACGTCTTCTCGACTGGGATTTCCCTAGGCTAAAGCATCCTTAAACATGGTATAACCCCCAAAACGTCAAAAACACTTATTTATTATACTCTTCAATATTATTTATATAGGGTGACCGCACTTACACGTAAACTATATCAACACCGAGGGGGAAATAGTTAGGTCCAAACAAGCTTTATCGATGTAACTTCAAGAAGGAATATTTATCAACCCAGCAGGATGATCCTTAATATTACTACCTTTCAACAGTGTTCGTAACAGCATGGTTTTTCAAGGGAAAGCGCTCTCTTAGCGTATCGGTGGTATTCTAGCGGCGGCTTGGTTGCGGTGAGGTGAGGTGAGGTGAGGTGAGTGAAGTTGAGGGATCTTATGTCAATATTCGGCAGCCAGCCCCGAGTATATATTTAGGACACAGGGTAACCAGTGGCTTCCTCGGATGCTTTACACTCTCCATTACACCCTCACGGTCAGGGCCTATCTACTGTATATAGATTACGAAAGGACAGAAAGGTTGGGAGTAACTTTACAAATAGATATACATAATCAACCTATCGATCAATCGATCGAAGCTTTGGCTCTTTCTATTTCATTGACTTTCTGATGCTATATCTCCATTTATCTCTGAATCACCAACGCAAAGATTTTGCAAATTCACGAGTAACGTCTCCTGGACTATTGGTGGGATTGGTGTCGGCGCATCGCTGCATTGTGATGAAGAACCGCATGGAGCGAGTGGTATGCTGTTAAGATCAGGAATGTATAATTTGTGCATCGTTCGGCTTATCCTGGTCCATAATCATTAGGTGAAGGCATTACTATAATGAGTATACGAAACAATGGGGTAAAGACTTCCTCTGGGATGATCATCTGGGCAGGCCTATGTCGGGCTATGTCGACCAACAACTCGACAGCCTTTACGGAATGCATGCCAGAATCCATATGAAGATTTCGTTTTCGCAGATCGCTATAGATAACTTCGAAATTCGGCTCCTCATTGGCTTTCTGATGCTGGTGCCGCCGACACCAACACCAATATTTTGCCAAGTTCAAAACTCACGAGTAACTCCTTGAATATGATTGGTGGGAGGATGCGTTGCTATATCTTGAGCTGCTCCAGTCAGACTGCTCCCTTGCGACTTATTTAATTAAAGTGGACGAGATTGTGTGTTGTCATAGCCTCAGGAATTCAGTAAACTTCAACCCATGTGATCCTACTGCATTGGCATACAATTATCGAGTAGAAGTAGAGGCGAGTAACTTACAGTAATCCTTATACGAAAGCGATGGCTTAATGCCGTACAGTTCCCATTTTAGTCTTCAACTCGGAGGTGATCTTCGCGGAACGCCTCGAGGATTCGGATATTTATGAAATACATGCCAACGCGCATATAGACAAGATAAAACCGACTAATTTTGCCTTTATATCCATCAGCGGTCTTTTGGAGTAGAGGTGTCCGCGCAGTCTGGCAGCCAACTCCGAGCCATAGCCAGCGCCGAGTGGCTTCCGCGATGGTCCGCATGCAGCATACATCAAGCCCACATTGATGAAATACATGTTATTTGCACTCTAGAAAAAGTACGTACCTTCGGTAGCAGGACCGTTCACGGCCTTCGGCCTAGGTCTCCTAAATCGCCCGAGCTCCAATGGCTCGTAGACTGCATTGATGGCATGATGCTTGTATTCTAGATATAGATACGCTGTATAAGTACATTTGATAGGACGGTCCTAAGATTACGCAGCCTAAATCTCCCGAAGTTCAATTGCTCGTAGATTTTCGTGGACTCCAGATATACCATGATGTGAAGCCAAAGGCGAAGTTCCGTTGGAAGTTACCAAAGTATACCTAGATATATTTGGTCAAAGCAAGTCGGATTAACCTGCTTTGAAAGAGTACTATCCATGATAACTATCTAATTTGGTAATGGCGGTGATGGAAGAATAGAAAAACTTGTGTCGGAGGTAAAAAGCCTTGGCACTCTTGGAAAAAGGAAACGAAGGAAGACTTACCTATCATTAGGTTTATTACTCCACGCTCGTCCCAAATATTTTACAAAATATACCAAGTAAAACTTTTAAAATATATCATTTTTGTAAATAGTCACGGACGCGTTCCAACCTGTTCTAACAACGGGATGTAGATGAACAGTACGCGGTTTGTCACTCTGTGACCCCACACGTCAAGTCCGAGTCCGTCTTCATTTCCGGAGGAAAGGCGGATGAGCGAGCTGCAATTCGCTTTCTTATACCAACCAATCATTCCAAAAACATTTACCCTTCCCAAGGCTTTAAACACTTTATTATAATAAATACCTACCAGTTGCGCTCGATGCTCTATATCAGTTATCTCCGTTTAGCGCTAATTCCGCTGCGCTTTGCTGAAATAAGACTTCAACCAATGAAACCTATTTAAAGTGTCTTCCAGTTGGGAATCTGGCTGAAAAATGACAAACAAAAATCCTATCGTGTGGAATTCAAGTGGAGTTGGATCATAATACATAATCGCTCATCTTCGCTGACGTTTTTTCACGAATACACGCTTATGAAGTCGGCCCTTCATAATGAAACTGACAACCGTCTGCTTATTAGTACTTATTCGTCACCCTTCGTCGCCAAGGTTTGTCGATCAAGGATAATAAGGAGTTCGTCAGCTGATATCAGACATCACGGCTACACATCCCCGGATGCAACTAACTATCTATGAACTTCAATTCAATTTCGGAGAGGCGTGAGGAGATAAGCTCTATGTCGTGTGGGAAATAAAGTAGGGATGACCCAAAAGCGCTGGAAATATGTTATTCTGTTCAACTTAGTACCTGGAAGGACAATCAGTAATTATATTAATCCCTGATGGGACAGGACTGTTCAGTCTCAAGGATCACAAGACCTTAGCAAGACATGAAAATTACGAACTTTGTCATTTGCCTCAGTATAGAAATTTCTAGTAGTTACACAGATCAAGGAAAGGACTGGAAGGGTTGACTACGGTCAATCGCAGACGTTGTCTTCGCTAAAGTTCGGCCTCACATTTGATTGATTCTCTATGAATGATGATTAGCAATAGGCATGACTAAACGTTATTTCGTGCTTGCTTTGTGTGCTTACCAGACTGCGACAAATACTACATATTTCTCCTGCGTAATCCGGTACGATCAGATTCATGAGCTATTTCTAGTTGCCCAATCCGGATAGTAGCCTCTCACTCAATACTCAGCCCCGAGAAATATCTACTATATCGGGCAAAACCCCATTAGCTTCGCGAGCTCCGGCTGGTCCGCTTAGCCAATCCCTCTGGGCACCCGCCATCGCTTGTTTTGAAGTCAGCCAATCATTGACAACCTGACATTAGTTCGCACGCATGTGAGCATCTATAAAAGCCACTACCCACATACCACTTCTCTCCATCCAAATACCACTTCTTTACATCCTCACACAGGTTACTCATCTCTACTACAACAATGGCCCCCAAAGTACTCCCCAATTAAATCGTTATGTGACATTTCACTGACCATTCCTTCAGGTTGCTATCATCATCTACACCACCTACGGCCATATTGCCACTTGTGCGTCGTTTCTTCAGCGATTTTAGTTTATTTTGCTGATGTTGAAACAGTGGCTGAGGCTGAGAAGAAGGGTATTGAAGAGGCTGGTGGTTCCGCTACCATCTACCAGTGCGTTCAGGCATTCCCATTTTAATGCATACATGGACTTACATGCAACTTCAGAATCCCTGAGACACTTTCTGAGGAGGTCCTCAAGAAGTTGTGGGCTCCTGCTAAGCCCGATTACCCCGTCATACAGGTCTCCCAGCTCCCAGAATTCGATGCTTTCTTGTTCGGTATCCCCACACGTTACGGCAACTTCCCCGCTCAGTGGAAGACCTTCTGGGATGCCACCGGCCAGCTCTGGCAGAGTGGTGCCCTCCACGGCAAATACGCCGGTGCCTTCGTCTCTACTGGAACCCAAGGTGGTGGACAGGAGACCACTATCCTCCAGTCCGTCGGAACCCTCGCTCATCACGGTATCATCTTTGTGCCCCTCGGTTACAAGAACACATTCCCAGCTTTGGCCAATGTCAGTGAGATCCGTGGTGGATCTCCATGGGGTGCTGGATCCTTCGCTGTAAGTCTTTATATCTCTAGTTACAGGTTTACAATACTTACATATCGTGATAGGGCGCTGATGGATCCCGTCAACCCAGCGACCTCGAGAAGGAGCTTGCCAAGGATCAGGGCAAGCACTTCTACCTGACCGTTTCCAAGGCCTTCAAGTAAAGCAAATGTGTCTATTCAACCTAGACTAGTATAACTAGCATCTATTGTATCTTGTTAGATGATTCGCGTGGTATTTTTCCGTAGTTACAAACAAAATATGAATTCAAATTAGCTTGCATAAAAATGTTTCTAGAGTCTCTTTGTGCTCTGCTTCTCGATGTGCACTTCTATTGTCATAACTATGGTTGGCGAGAACAATAGAAGCTTTAGCCTGTCCATATATGCGAAGATGCTTTGCTGATCATCGGAGACGGCGCTTCGCTGACGACAGGAAGACGAATACATGGTGCAATATTAGCTTCTGATTTGGCGTACGACGTGAGATGGCCTGCAAACCAGGATCAAACTTTACTAAAACCATTCGACAATTATGTATCATATCTCGAGTTTCCGAAAATTAGAGCTAGAAGAGGCTAGAGCTACTTAGTCCAGCGAAACCCGGAGCCCCTTCAAGTTTAATTGGCTGATCGCGCGTCGGCGACATTACCAGATGGCAATCTAAATACGCCCGGCGGACACTAGCCAATAGGTCTGCTTCTTTTGATCAGTGGATTACCAGGATCGCCTTGAAATAGAAGTCATACCCCACGATCAACCATGGTTCTCCAGAAGCCATTGACATTGTACCTTGTTTTTGTCAGCCAAAGGCCTTTGAGCATGTTCATACTCACGCCTCCTCACGCCTGCATCGCAAGTCCCTTGATGCGACCAATTATGCAAATAAGAATATTTATATCATGTCGGCTGGACAGTAGCGACAACATGTGTCCGAGACTGTACTTAGCTCCTTGTATCTCCGTTTCCCAGCGTTTCCCCTTCAGACGAATGTTCTGCCAAGCAGCACATCTTTCCTCATCGGGATCATTTTTCGAAAGAATTTAAAGGGACTTTCAAGTGCATGGATTTACGAATTTGATATCGATATCAATTAGTTCCGGAGCAGAAGATACACCTGCAAATACTTTAGGCATTATGTATAAGGCAAATCATTGATGCAAGCGATGGAAATGGTTCTAAATCTTAGCGTAGTAGTGCAGAAGAGTACAGAATCGTGACGTCTTCTGCTCGTGTGGTTACCGTATGTCATTTTGAGCTTAAAATAACTTAAAGCATAATAAAGATCGTATATGCAGCATGGTCGTTTGACGTGTTTATTTTGGATCCTGGGTCTTCGTCGATTGTTTTCGTCCTAGGTGTTCTCGAATTTGAGATACTTGTCACCGAGTGAACTGATAGAATACTTAATCGAAGCCGGGAGCCCGTATCGACGCAGATGTATTATGTGAGTGTATGGTGATCTTGAAAGTAAGTGGATTAGGAACTTGTAGAATTTAGTGCAGAGGAAGAACAATAAAAAATATTATTGTAGTGTAGGGATATCAGTGGTTAGAATTAGCGCCTGTCATCTCGCGCGACTAAAGACGGAAAAAGGCTCTCCGGCCGGGAAGTGAACCCAGTGGCATGTCTATCGATCGCGAAGGGACGGGGTGCGCACACTTTCCGTATTTATCACGAAGCGACAGCCCGGCGGAGGAGACGCGTCCACTCAATATGGCACCGCGTCGCGTCGCGTCCTCTGTCGTTGTCGCCGCCGCCGACAACGACAACGACCAACCCGTCAGATGTATGAGACGCGTCCACTCAGCATGAGACCGCGTCGCTCGACGCGGCCTTCGTCGCCATCGTCGACACGTCCTTTATCACCGCCGCCGCCGTCGACGATGACGGCGACTCGGACCACGCAACTCGCGTCTCAGCTACAACGTTAATAAGCGCGAACAGTTGAACGCTGACAGGCGCGAATACTAACCACTATACTATCGAAGACTTGTTATTATGTTCGTCCATTCGTTCTATCACGTACTGCGTATGAATTCTGGATGTTGCTACGGTCCACCGGGTTTCAATTTCCAGCCTGAGATATTCTTTACTTATAGCATCCCAACTCGAACAGAGAAGTTGTAGAGTCATTCACTATTTCCTGGGTTTTTCCCGGTTTTCTTTAGCCTCTCATCATCATTATAAAGTGAACACAGCTCGGACGCAATACATTTTATAGAAAAGTCTCCTTCGTCACATCTTCGCTCATCCAGAATGCACATCTCTCTCCTTCATAGCTGGTCACTTCCTCAAGAGAACTTGCCGTACCGTTGGAGGAGGTTCCCCGTGTCATTACGACCCGTTGTCCTGTTGTATGCTGCACCCAAGTTGGAGAGTACGATTGCTTGAATGTGGATGGGTCTCCTGAGCGAGCAAACGACGTCCAATACGCAATTATTTCCATCGAAAGAG
>KN837190.1:78271-88714 GCA_000827215.1 Sphaerobolus stellatus SS14 | reverse complement strand
ACATAAATTTCGAGGAATTATTTCTAATATACCGTGGGGAGTTTCGGGAGCACTTTCCGATATTCAAGTACCAGTAGGCCGTTGCAGTGTCGCTTCGAGGAATTAAACAGCGCCTCAAACGGTCGGAGCGAGTCACCTCTTATGTGTCGTAAAATCTGAAGTCAGTATGTCTCTGAATTGTATTTACGATTAGATTCCCTCTGAGATCTATACATTTACAGCAGATTCCGGCGGAAGCCCTCAGCGGTGATTCACCGTGTGGATTGAACTTGAAGAGCCTCACGTGTAATGAATGTCAATATGATTTTGTCTTTCCCAATATACGGGTTCTGGAGCTCCTTTTATAACGTCCTTTGCCCCTTAATGATAAGATCGGAGTTCGGTTGTAAGTATGCGCGATTTTTCTAATTGTCGAGAAGTCATAATTACATTACCCGCCACGCGATCTTTTCATTGGAGAATTGTAAAGTCTGGGAGGAGGATCTTCACAAATATGAGTCACATTCTTGATTACATCCTCGGATTCCTTATCTAACTTCTACAACAATTGGTAAAAAGAGAGAAAGAAAAGAACCAACAACAACAACAACAACAAAGAACAAAGAACTTCTCCGAGCGGTAGCAGGTTGGCTACGAAGAAGATCAGCTAAGATGAGCCTGGTGAAAGTTAAAGCTCACGTAGAAATTGAAGGAGATGAAGGAGCCGACAAAGAGACAGAGAAAGGGGCCAATAAAAAAAATCGCCCGAGCCTCCTGAACCTCACGACCTCACCACACCTCAGATCTCCCGGCATCCAGCTGTCAACGGCGACCTAATCCCTGCTATACAGAGCTATAGTCGCTGGGTTCCATCTCCCCGAAGACGAGGCACGCTGACTATAACAGAAAGAGTCAAATATGAGATCGAAGACTGGATTGGTGAAATGCCAACAAACGCCCGTATCTGGAGAGCAGCCAGGAGTAAAAGACATCAGCCGGGCTATCCGTAATTGGATCTAGCGGTGCCTCCATAACAGCCTGAAGATGGGGAGCTGGTGGCTATACAACCAAGGCAGTGAAGGTAACGTCGAGTGCGACAGCATAGAGTTAATGGAACGCATGCTCGCCAAATTCAAGTTCTCAGGACAAAAAGTTATATGGCGCCTAGAAGAGAAAGTTAGGCTCCAGACTGGAAAACCTTGGCCCAGAGCGAATCTGGGAACGGTCCTCGGTAGCGGCCTAGGCACTTACATGACTGAAGAAGGGAGGCCCGAGTCAGCAAAACGCCGTTTGTTTATGATACTTATGACGGAATCCGCCTACTTAATCTGGAAGATTCGGTGTGAGTGGAGAATCCAGCACGAGGGAAGAGCTGATAAGAAAATCACTGACCACGAAGTCCGAAACCGCTGGATAAAACAGATGAGTACAAAAATCTACATGCATATACTGTGCACCGACCAACAACGGTACCGCCGGGAGGCTACTGCGCTTCATCTCGTACAGAAAACATGGGATACCCTATTAAAGACAGAAAAGATTCATGGTCTTTGTCCAGGGGATATTACCGGGTTTTTGGTGGGTATTTAAGACTGGTGGCCACCATAGGCAGAAGCCAGCTTTCGGGGCCCATACAACTGATATTTGTCGGAGGGTGTTAATAGCATTTTCCCAGTTTGAAGCAACTAGACCATGCAAAACATTATGTCTTTAAAGTCTTATAACCCTATGCAAACCGTTTATAATTCTTTCTTCTCTCTACTATAACCACAGCTGGTGACAGCAAGCAATAACAGCTAAGGATAGGAAGGGTGGCTAGGCTACTTGTTCCCGTTTCGCAATGCTCCATAAAAATAAATAGAAAACAAAGAAAGGCGTCCTCATCTGTGAGTTGACGCCCATGCTCTTCTTCGCTGCCATCCACAGTCAACTAGTCATCAATCAACGCACATTGAACGCACATTTAGCCAAAATGAATACCTTGATCAACTTAAATGCGAATGGATGAGTGTAACGATCGTTATTTGCTACTTAGCCACGATAACTTCTTCCAAAGGACTTGAACCCAATTGGCTACCTGGCCGTTCATGATTTGGAAACCGTTGTCCCTCCGAAGAATCTACTGAGCTGGCGATTCGGAGTTCGTCATCAAAAATCAAGATAACGTTGTGAGGGAAGACGTTATTCGTAACACGGGATACGTTCTTCGATGTGTAGTTTTCTGAGCATTAAAAGGACTTAATCTTTCTTGGATGTGAAGATACCCATCTTGGATTCCTTATAGATCTCCCCAAATTCCCAACGGAACTCCTCAAGTACATTATCAACGATATCAACGAATTTAGCGATCTCCTCTCCCTCGCGTTAACCTCTCGAGCACTCTGTGTCTTGATTATTCCCTGGCACATTGATTATCGTCGGATTTCTTCCAACCCAGCAAGGACGAACCTATGGCGAACCCTAAACACTAAATCTTATTTGGCCGCCAGGGTTCGAAGCTTGGAAATTTACCGAGGTCGAGAATCTGAGTGTAAACTCAGGTCTCTCTCAAGATTTCCAGAATGCATAGAAGACATACCCCCTTTTCCACTCAGCACTCCTGGCGATTCCTTGGTGGAGCTTATGCCGTATCTCAATTTAACTCATTATTTCGGCAATGATGTCCAATACGAGAGTGTTTCCATCGTCAATGTGCTCGAACTCCTTTTTAATCACTCACCGGGGCTGCAAGAACTTCACACATGCGTGGTTTCGAGACCATCTAGAGTATCTGTTGCTAAATTATTCTATAGGTTTCTTTCGTGGATATTTATTTGGGCTTTATCTGATCTATTGGACGTTTTCAGAATTTCATGATGCCCGCTCTTCAGACCGTTGCGCTCGTAGTCGACTTTCAGTTCGACAGCCGCGGGTTCGGAATTATCGAGTTTCTCATACATTCATGCCCCGCGATTGTTGATCTCCGATTATGGCTCTACATAGAGAAAGATCCCACAGACGTTATTAAAACCTTTCCATTTCTGTCCCCGAGGTCACTGGGCAAAGTTAGTCTGACTGACCTTGCACGATCCGGAATTTGGATTTTATTCCAGCGATGCAACAGAGGATACAAAAACGTCCATCTTGCGCGATTTCTTTTTACGCCACCCCACCCCTCAAACGTTTATCAGTCAGTTCAAACCTGATCAGGCATGATAGCATCGTCGAAGGTTCTCTTCCTAACCTGCAATCTTTGTGTCGGGAAGAAAGGAATGAGACATCTCTTATGGCCATCCTGCCTGCAACTGTTGCAGGAAATATTCTATATATAGCCTCTGAAATTACTTCTGCTTGCCTCCCTGGAATACGGTTGATAACATCTCTCCAATCTTGCTGTCTAATTATTCCCACCAACAGTACTGGACGTTGCCAGAATCGGTGGAGCGAATAGACATCCGTCAGCCAGAAAATTGGGCAGTCGGGGTAACAAGCATTTATTGTTATATACACTTTCGTTCTAACTTCCTTTTCAGACCTGGCTCAACAGCATCGATTTATGGAAGGCTTCTCTTCTCCGCCTGTAAAATCTAACTCATATATGGGGTCTGTTTGGCCGATTATTTATTCGCGAGAAAGATGACCATGATCTGATTCAGCTAGTCGGATCAATGTTACCCCGACTAGTATACGTCCAAGTAGCAGGTATACGAATCCCGGCTGCCACATTTGACTCGGATTAATCCACTGTACTAAGGAGGAACTTTTGAGCTCATCGAATTATCTTAAGGGAGCAAAGAAGGTGGATTTGTTTTCAGGTCACTCCAGTGCTGTCTGTTCCTAACGGCCTACTAGTGCTATAGATTTAAATGTGTATTTATTCACATCTTCTCGACTGGGATTGCCCTAGGCTAAAGCATCCTTAAACATGGTATAACCCCCAAAACGTCAAAAACACTTATTTATTATACTCTTCAATATTATTTATATAGGGTGACCGCACTTACACGTAAACTATATCAACACCGAGGGGGAAGTAGTTAGGTCCAAACAAGCTTTATCGATGCGACTTCAAGAAGGAATACTTATCAACCCAGCAGGATGATCCTTAATATCACTACCTTTCAACAGTGTTCGTAACAGCATGGTTCTTCAAGGGAAAGCGCTCTCTTAGCGTATCGGTGGTATTCTAGCGGCGGCTTGGTTGCGGTGAGGTGAGGTGAGGTGAGGTGAGGTGAGGTGAGGTGAGGTGAGGTGAGTGAAGTTGAGGGATCTTATGTCAATATTCAGCAGCCAGCCCCGAGCCTTCGACATATATTTAGGACACAGGGTAACCAGTGACTTCCTCGGATGCTTTACACTCTCTATTACGCCCTCACGGTCAGGGCCTATCTACTGTATATAGACTACGAAAGGACAGAAAGGTTGGGCGTAACTTTACAAATAGATATACATAATCAACCTATCAATCGATCGATCGAAGCTTTGGCTCTTTCTATTTCATTGACTTTCTGATGCTATATCTCCATTTATCTCTGAATCACCAGCGCAAAGATTTTGCAAATTCACGAGTAACGTCTCCTGGACTATTGGTGGGATTGGTGTCGGCGCATCGCTGCATTGTGATGAACCGCATGGAGCGAGTGGTATGCTGTTAAGATCAGGAATGTATAATTTGTGCATCGTTCAGCTTATCCTGATCCATAATCATTAGGTGAAGGCATTACTATAATGAGTATACGAAACAATGGGGTAAAGACTTCCTCTGGGATGATCATCTGGGCAGGCCTATGTCGGGCTATGTCGACCAACAACTCGACAGCCTTTACGGAATGCATGCCAGAATCCATATGAAGATTTCGTTTTCGCAGATCGCTATAGATAACTTCGAAATTCGGCTCCTCATTGGCTTTCTGATGCTGGTGCCGCCGACACCAACACCAATATTTTGCCAAGTTCAAAACTCACGAGTAACTCCTTGAATATGATTGGTGGGAGGATGCGTTGCTATATCTTGAGCTGCTCCAGTCAGACTGCTCCCTTGCGACTTATTTAATTAAAGTGGACGAGATTGTGTGTTGTCATAGCCTCAGGAATTCAGTAAACTTCAACCCATGTGATCCTACTGCATTGGCATACAATTATCGAGTAGAAGTAGAGGCGAGTAACTTACAGTAATCCTTATACGAAAGCGATGGCTTAATGCCGTACAGTTCCCATTTTAGTCTTCAACTCGGAGGTGATCTTCGCGGAACGCCTCGAGGATTCGGATATTTATGAAATACATGCCAACGCGCATATAGACAAGATAAAACCGACTAATTTTGCCTTTATATCCATCAGCGGTCTTTTGGAGTAGAGGTGTCCGCGCAGTCTGGCAGCCAACTCCGAGCCATAGCCAGCGCCGAGTGGCTTCCGCGATGGTCCGCATGCAGCATACATCAAGCCCACATTGATGAAATACATGTTATTTGCACTCTAGAAAAAGTACGTACCTTCGGTAGCAGGACCGTTCACGGCCTTCGGCCTAGGTCTCCTAAATCGCCCGAGCTCCAATGGCTCGTAGACTGCATTGATGGCATGATGCTTGTATTCTAGATATAGATACGCTGTATAAGTACATTTGATAGGACGGTCCTAAGATTACGCAGCCTAAATCTCCCGAAGTTCAATTGCTCGTAGATTTTCGTGGACTCCAGATATACCATGATGTGAAGCCAAAGGCGAAGTTCCGTTGGAAGTTACCAAAGTATACCTAGATATATTTGGTCAAAGCAAGTCGGATTAACCTGCTTTGAAAGAGTACTATCCATGATAACTATCTAATTTGGTAATGGCGGTGATGGAAGAATAGAAAAACTTGTGTCGGAGGTAAAAAGCCTTGGCACTCTTGGAAAAAGGAAACGAAGGAAGACTTACCTATCATTAGGTTTATTACTCCACGCTCGTCCCAAATATTTTACAAAATATACCAAGTAAAACTTTTAAAATATATCATTTTTGTAAATAGTCACGGACGCGTTCCAACCTGTTCTAACAACGGGATGTAGATGAACAGTACGCGGTTTGTCACTCTGTGACCCCACACGTCAAGTCCGAGTCCGTCTTCATTTCCGGAGGAAAGGCGGATGAGCGAGCTGCAATTCGCTTTCTTATACCAACCAATCATTCCAAAAACATTTACCCTTCCCAAGGCTTTAAACACTTTATTATAATAAATACCTACCAGTTGCGCTCGATGCTCTATATCAGTTATCTCCGTTTAGCGCTAATTCCGCTGCGCTTTGCTGAAATAAGACTTCAACCAATGAAACCTATTTAAAGTGTCTTCCAGTTGGGAATCTGGCTGAAAAATGACAAACAAAAATCCTATCGTGTGGAATTCAAGTGGAGTTGGATCATAATACATAATCGCTCACCTTCGCTGACGTTTTTTACGAATACACGCTTATGAGGTCCGCCCTTCATAATGAAACTGACAACCGTCTGCTTATTAGTACTTATTCGTCACCCTTCGTCGTTAAGGTTTGTCGATCAAGGATAATAAAGAGTTCGTCAGCTGATATCAGACATCACGGCTACACATCCCCGGATGCAACTAACTATCTATGAACTTCAATTCAATTTCGGACAGGCGTGAGGAAATAAGCTCTATGTCGTGTGGGAAATAAAGTAGGGATGACCCAAAAGCGCTGGAAATATGTTATTCTGTTCAACTTAGTAAGTACCTGGAAGGACAATCAATAATTATATTAATCCTTGATGGGACAGGACTGTTCAGTCTCAAGGATCACAAGACCTTAGCAAGAGATGAAAATTACGTACTTTGTCATTTGCCTCAGTATATAAATTTCTAGTAGTTACACAGCACTAAGTCTATGGATCAAGGACTGGAAGGGTTGACTACGGTCAATCGCAGACGTTGTCTTCGCTAAAGTTCGGCCTCACATTTGATTGATTCTCTATGAATGATGATTAGCAATAGGCATGACTAAACGTTAATTCGTGCTTGCTTTGTGTGCTTACCAGACTGCGACAAATACTACATATTTCTCCTGCGTAATCCGGTACGATCAGATTCATGAGTTATTTCTAGTTGCCCAATCCGGATAGTAGCCTCTCACTCAATACTCAGCCCCGAGAAATATCTACTATATCGGGCAAAACCCCATTAGCTTCGCGAGCTCGGGCTGGTCCGCTTAGCCAATCCCTCTGGGCACCCGCCATCGCTTGTTTTGAAGTCAGCCAATCATTGACAACCTGACATTAGTTCGCACGCATGTGAGCATCTATAAAAGCCACTACCCACATACCACTTCTCTCCATCCAAATACCACTTCTTTACATCCCTCACACAGTTTACTCATCTCTTCTACAACAATGGCCCCCAAAGTACTCCCCAATTAAATCGTTATGTGACATTTCACTGACCATTCCTTCAGGTTGCTATCATCATCTACACCACCTACGGCCATATTGCCACTTGTGCGTCGTTTCTTCAGCGATTTTAGTTTATTTTGCTGATGTTGAAACAGTGGCTGAGGCTGAGAAGAAGGGTATTGAAGAGGCTGGTGGTTCGGCTACCATCTACCAGTGCGTTCAGGCATCCCCATCTTAATGCATACATGGACTTACATGCCACTTCAGAATCCCCGAGACACTTTCTGAGGAGGTCCTCAAGAAGTTGTGGGCTCCTGCTAAGCCCGATTACCCCGTCATACAGGTCTCCCAGCTCCCAGAATTCGATGCTTTCTTGTTCGGTATCCCCACACGTTACGGCAACTTCCCCGCTCAGTGGAAGACCTTCTGGGATGCCACCGGCCAGCTCTGGCAGAGTGGTGCCCTCCACGGCAAATACGCCGGTGCCTTCGTCTCCACTGGAACCCAAGGTGGTGGACAGGAGACCACTATCCTGCAGTCCGTCGGAACCCTCGCTCATCACGGTATCATCTTCGTGCCCCTCGGTTACAAGAACACCTTCCCAGCTTTGGCCAATGTCAGTGAGATCCGTGGTGGATCTCCATGGGGTGCTGGATCCTTCGCTGTAAGTCTTTATATCTCTAGCTACAGGTTTACAATACTTACTTATCGCGATAGGGCGCTGATGGATCCCGTCAACCCAGCGACCTCGAGAAGGAGCTTGCTAAGGATCAGGGCAAGCACTTCTACCTGACCGTTTCCAAGGCCTTCAAGTAAAGCAATTGTGTCGATTCAACCTAGACTAGTATAACTAGCATCTATTGTATCTTGTTAGATGATTCCCGTGGTATTTTTCCGTAGTTACAAACAAAATATGAATTCAAATTAGCTTGCATAAAAACGTTTCTAGAGTCCCTTTGTGCTTTGCTTCTCGATGTGCACTTCTCTTGTCATAACTATGGTTGGCGAGAACAATAGAAGCTTCAGCCTGTCCATATATGCGAAGATGCTTTACTGATCATCGGAGACGGCGCTTCGATGACGACAGGAAGACGAATACATGGTGCAATATTAGCTTCTGGTTTGGCGTACGAGGTGAGATGGCCTGCAAACCAGGATCAAACTTTACTAAAACCATTCGACAATTATGTATCATATCTCGAGTTTCCGAAAATTAGAGCTAGAAGAGGCTAGAGCTACTTAGTCCAGCGAAACCCGGAGCCCCTTCAAGTTTAATTGGCTGATCGCGCGTCGGCGACATTACCAGATGGCAATCTAAATACGCCCGGCGGACACTAGCCAATAGGTCTGCTTCTTTTGATCAGTGGATTACCAGGATCGCCTTGAAATAGAAGTCATACCCCACGATCAACCATGGTTCTCCAGAAGCCATTGACATTGTACCTTGTTTTTGTCAGCCAAAGGCCTTTGAGCATGTTCATACTCACGCCTCCTCACGCCTGCATCGCAAGTCCCTTGATGCGACCAATTATGCAAATAAGAATATTTATATCATGTCGGCTGGACAGTAGCGACAACATGTGTCCGAGACTGTACTTAGCTCCTTGTATCTCCGTTTCCCAGCGTTTCCCCTTCAGACGAATGTTCTGCCAAGCAGCACATCTTTCCTCATCGGGATCATTTTTCGAAAGAATTTAAAGGGACTTTCAAGTGCATGGATTTACGAATTTGATATCGATATCAATTAGTTCCGGAGCAGAAGATACACCTGCAAATACTTTAGGCATTATGTATAAGGCAAATCATTGATGCAAGCGATGGAAATGGTTCTAAATCTTAGCGTAGTAGTGCAGAAGAGTACAGAATCGTGACGTCTTCTGCTCGTGTGGTTACCGTATGTCATTTTGAGCTTAAAATAACTTAAAGCATAATAAAGATCGTATATGCAGCATGGTCGTTTGACGTGTTTATTTTGGATCCTGGGTCTTCGTCGATTGTTTTCGTCCTAGGTGTTCTCGAATTTGAGATACTTGTCACCGAGTGAACTGATAGAATACTTAATCGAAGCCGGGAGCCCGTATCGACGCAGATGTATTATGTGAGTGTATGGTGATCTTGAAAGTAAGTGGATTAGGAACTTGTAGAATTTAGTGCAGAGGAAGAACAATAAAAAATATTATTGTAGTGTAGGGATATCAGTGGTTAGAATTAGCGCCTGTCATCTCGCGCGACTAAAGACGGAAAAAGGCTCTCCGGCCGGGAAGTGAACCCAGTGGCATGTCTATCGATCGCGAAGGGACGGGGTGCGCACACTTTCCGTATTTATCACGAAGCGACAGCCCGGCGGAGGAGACGCGTCCACTCAATATGGCACCGCGTCGCGTCGCGTCCTCTGTCGTTGTCGCCGCCGCCGACAACGACAACGACCAACCCGTCAGATGTATGAGACGCGTCCACTCAGCATGAGACCGCGTCGCTCGACGCGGCCTTCGTCGCCATCGTCGACACGTCCTTTATCACCGCCGCCGCCGTCGACGATGACGGCGACTCGGACCACGCAACTCGCGTCTCAGCTACAACGTTAATAAGCGCGAACAGTTGAACGCTGACAGGCGCGAATACTAACCACTATACTATCGAAGACTTGTTATTATGTTCGTCCATTCGTTCTATCACGTACTGCGTATGAATTCTGGATGTTGCTACGGTCCACCGGGTTTCAATTTCCAGCCTGAGATATTCTTTACTTATAGCATCCCAACTCGAACAGAGAAGTTGTAGAGTCATTCACTATTTCCTGGGTTTTTCCCGGTTTTCTTTAGCCTCTCATCATCATTATAAAGTGAACACAGCTCGGACGCAATACATTTTATAGAAAAGTCTCCTTCGTCACATCTTCGCTCATCCAGAATGCACATCTCTCTCCTTCATAGCTGGTCACTTCCTCAAGAGAACTTGCCGTACCGTTGGAGGAGGTTCCCCGTGTCATTACGACCCGTTGTCCTGTTGTATGCTGCACCCAAGTTGGAGAGTACGATTGCTTGAATGTGGATGGGTCTCCTGAGCGAGCAAACGACGTCCAATACGCAATTATTTCCATCGAAAGAG
>KN837190.1:53747-67786 GCA_000827215.1 Sphaerobolus stellatus SS14 | reverse complement strand
CTTCCTCTCCTCATTATTCTGACTCGAAGAAACAGAAACACTATCACTCGGGCCTGGTCCTAATTCAGCTTCCGATACAGATCCTGCAGTCGACGAAGCCGAAGACATAGGCGGCGATGGGGCCTTAGGCAGCGCAGATCCAGTTTTTCCTGCGCCGTTGGACTGGGACTTGCCCTGTACAGCGGAATCTTCCTCCACTTCATTCCACTTGAACGACGCGTTGAGGATTCCGAGACGGTCGTCTTCGGACGCCGTAGGGTCGATAGGGCCACGTTTTAAGCTTGATACCTGTTCGGATACTTCGTCTTCATTTAGAAAGGTTTCGATTCGGTCCATTGCGACTTTGGTCTACGCGAAATATTATGAGGTGGTGATGAAAGATGGATGAGTGAGGACATACCTGCATAATTTGTACGATCCAGGTTGGGATGACGTTGAGAGGGGCACTATAATACTATCAGCCATGTTTCGAAACAGACAGCACTATTATAGACCCACCGTAACATAGCAAACAGGGAAATGGACTAATCGAGGGGACATTCATTCAATAAAACTCCAATACAAGAAGAACTGAATGAACTACCCACCGTAAACGCAACAGGGATCGTCAACTGATGTCCAGTCACAACAAAAGTAAAGAACGACACAACAGAGACGAAGATAGGAACGCTCGTCCACAATGCGGAGAACATGACTTGATTGATTCGACCTATGCGTATTGTATTGACGTCAATAAAGTGAATTCGTTTTTTCATAAGGAGAAAGTCACGTACTCTTCACAAGCCACTTGAGTTCAAACTTCCTCGCATCAAGGACACGATCGACCCAGCGGTTTTCCCAACCGTAGAACTTGACGAGTTTGACCTGTAAAGTGTAAAGAGATAAGGGTGAGACTCGAACAACTCTTAATAACACGTACACCGTTAAGAAGCTCGTTGACAATTCCCATGCGTTTATCTCGAGCTGCTAAGACACCCTTCTGAATACGGACGCTCTGTTGAGAGTATTGGTTAGTTAAGACTTCACATAACTTCACGTATGAATAGATACGAACACGACGAGCAAGATAATTATTCAGAGGAGACGCGACGGCAAGACAGAGGAACCCGGCGAAAGCGGACAGGCCGAGTAATCTATACGTTTAACTGACTTAGCATATATTCGCATATCATAATAATAAGAAATACTCACTGATATAGGAAAAGAGACGCAATGACGATTTCAAATGGCGCACCCTAAGAGAAGGAATCAGAATATAATATACCTCTAAAAAGTCATTACTCACATAAATGAAATACGCCCCACTACAAATCATCGCAATCCTATTCGCATCACCGCTCATAAGATTCACAATCTTCCCAATATCCGCGCCAGACGAGTTCTTCGGATCTTCTTCCTTCGCCTTCTTCTTTCCCTTCTTCTTGCCATCATCCTTATCCTTATTATCGACTTTCTCATCCTTCTTTTCCACGATACCTGAATAATCTTTGCGCACTAAAGCCTTAGCGTAGATAGCAGCCATAAGTTCGCTGCGGAGGCGCGTAGAGGCGCGTCGACCATGCCATAAGTGGAGTAGGTCGGATTCGCTTTTGAGGGCGGTGCAAAGGAACATGAAGAAGCCGTAGAAGATTGCACGTGCGCGATCGGTGGGATCATCTTGCGCATAGGTGATGGAGGAAAGGACTCGACTGGGGTTCCAAGTTAGAAGGAGTAACATAAGGAGGGAATATGGCCTTACTTGAGAAAGAAAGGGCCGCCGTAATTGAAGCTGACGCTCACGATCGTCAACAGGAAGTCGATGCTGCACTGGATTTAGTATAGAAAATAATACTGGGAAGCAAGGACTTACAGTACGTCCCGGGAGTTTGAAGCTATTAGTCGTCTAAATAGGGATTTACGCCTGCAAACGCGTAAGAAACCGATGGGGCAAGAACGAGAAATCAGTATGACATACTTCGTTGCAGCAAACTTCTCGTAGACAGCCTTGGATTGCATAGTTGGAGAAAGATTCCACACATCGGGTTCATTTAGCGTTTCATTTGTTCCCTAATAATCATTAGAATAACGACAATAAACATAAGGTGAGAAGAATACCTTCCGAATAAGAGGCAAGATCCACTCAAAGGTGATCCATCTCCACAAAGGGGTATAATCCTCAGGACTAACAGACGTTCCCTGTCGAAAGATTAATACCGGAGAATACAACATGGAACGCGTACATACAATCTTCTCGGCAATCTCTTCACTGCTCGGGATGTTCATTGGCATCCGCAATACTATGAACAGCAATGCTAGAATGACTACCAAGTTCAAGATGCTTGCGGTAAGGTCCCATGGGTTCAATGTGATTCCAACGGTATCACGGTCGTACAAGATTACGCCAAATCTGAATACCCCTGCTATTAGCTGGAGGATATAGAACGCGAAAAGATCGTAGGGTGGTGTGACCGTCGGACGAAGCACTGGCAAAATGACAGCGGGCAACCATGAAAACGCATTCAGGAAATTCGTTAAAGTCCAATAGTTGAATTCTCCATGCAACAGAACAATACGGTAGCCAGCGATAACGAGCCACACGAGCGTTTCTCCCAAGGCGAACCCTGACAGGCTGACGGTCCGCCATAACGGTCCCTTTGGCTTCGCGTCCTTCTGCACGATAGGTTCTCCGTCGTAAGGCTTGTCATCAATGAGCGCTTCGGCTTCTGGTAACGTTAGAAATTGCTTGAAGGGCGACTTGAGAGCGCGAGAAAGAACAGTGGAGGGGACGGGTATCGCGAGACATATGATAAAGAGTGCGAGGGCAGCCGAGGGCAAGGCCTCAAAATACGAGCGAGTACAGCTATCTGTCCAGGTTATGAATGGCGCTGAACACAACGACATAGTTCCGAGCAAAAACATCTCTGAAAGTAGTTGCATATGTCGGCCAAGGATTGGTCATCTTCTATTAATAGAACGCGGTAATTTATGCCGCATCACATGGAATGTTTGAATTCGCTTGACACCGTCCCGGACAGTGAACAACACGGAAACCTGAAGTTAAGATGTAGGACTTATTATGGTACGTGCACCACCTGCACGGGCTACGTAGCCCCATCGTGACCAAACTTATGCCGAGGAGTTCGTCCGAAGACATCTCAGAAGAATACTGTAGCCTGATGCATAGGACCTAGGACCAGTCATGAGGCAATGGAGAAATATTCATGCGCACTTGTGTAATATATATCTCCTATACAGCAGTCCTAGGCTCCAAAACAGAAGTCATGAAGTTCACTCGCTTGGCCCTCTTCGCCCCAATACTCTTCGCAAAATTCTCTACTGCTGCTGGCCCCGTTCCCTCTGCTCCTGTAATCAACTTAGGCTATGTCAATTTACTCGGAAATACAACTTCTCCTACTGGCACCCCCAGCACCACTGTCCAGTTCTTCGGCAAGATCCCCTACGCTCAAGCACCGACAGGAAGCTTGCGATTCCGAGCCCCTCAGCCTTTGAATGAAACTGCGCGTCCCAATCCTCCGATTTTGGATGCTCGAAACTTTGGACCTGAGTGTATTCAGCAACCTGCAACGGCTGGGGTAGGGAGTGAAGGTCAGATGAAACGGCAAAGCTTCCTTCTGACAGTTGGGTTAAATTAGTCTCTTAGATTGTCTCTTCATAAATGTCTGGAAACCTGCTAAGGCTAAAGAAGGCGACAAACTACCCGTAATTGTCTGGATCTATGTACGAATCTTGCGTTTCTCTTCCGATTTTCGACATTAATTCATGAATTTCAAGGGAGGTGGATTTGTTGCTGGAGTAAGTGATATAATTCCATATGGATTTAACTAACAATTTATACAGGATGCCGCAGGCTACCCAATGTATGACTGGGTTAATCAAACGCAAGACGTTATCGCAGTATCTTTGGTAGAAATATTTCATTCGTTATCCCATATTTTCATCATTAAATGTCAGATTCATTTGTAGGGTTACCGTCTCAACATGTTCGGTTTCCTCGTCTCACCGTCGATGGATCCTGCAGACCTAAACGCAGGTCTTCTGGACCAGAGGGCAGCTTTAGAATGGGTTCAACGACATATATCTAAGTTCGGCGGTGATCCAAATACTGTTACGATTGACGGCGAAAGCGCAGGAGGTGCTGCTACTGTTATGCAAATTGTTGCTTTTGGAGGTGAGGATCGGCTTAGATTACTGACTTTTATAATATTGTCGTTAATTCTTATTTTAAAAGGCGAGAAGCCCGTTCCATTCATTCGTGCCATTTCGCAATCAATCGGATATGGTCCTATGCCGACAACTGAACAAAGCGCACAGGCATTCCGTAAGCTTTAATCCCAACTTGACTCGGCTCCTATATCTCCAACTCACTGATTCCAGTAAACGCAACAATCGCCACAAACTGTCCCGCCACAGGTCAAGCCTCGCTCGATTGTCTCCGTGCCGCTTCTCTAAGTACGCAGCTCAAACACTCCACAACTCTCACTCTAATTAATTTCTCTCTCCTCTTTCAAGCTTCCCTCATCCAAGCAGACAACATTGTCCCTCCCGGAAAATTCTCCCCAACAGTCTCAGGACCCGGAACAATCCTCCCCGATAGTCCCGCAAACCTCATCCGCAAAGGCAAATTCGCCTTCGTGGAATACATCGCTGGACACTGCACAAACGATGGCACGACGTTCACTTCTGGGACCCCAGCGACAGTTTTGACGACGGCGGATTTCGTTGCTAATCTGCTTGATAGGTGGCCGAGCCTTGTGAGTTGATTTTATTAATATGTAATCTCTGAAGTTAATGTCTATTTATTATTTAGTCTAACGCGACGATTAATAAAGCCATCGAACTGTATCCCGCTCCCAATGCAACAGGGAGTCCATTCACAACTGAATATGATCGAACATGGACGGCCGAGCAGGATGCTGTTTTCGGATGCATGTACGTCCAATTATTTTGTTCTTCCCAATTGTTTTTCATAACTTCTGATTAGGGATATGTTCCTCGCAAACAAAACAGCAACCCTGAGTGGTAAAAAGACGTTTACTTTCAGGTACTTGGCTTCTATTAAATGAGACAATATTAATAAAGCTTATTACTGTATCCATGCGATGACGCAGGTTCAATTCGCCGAATCCCCTTTCAGGAGTCGCAAGCAGCCCATGGCTGGGAGTCGGTCACGGAAGTGATGTTTACTTCTTGTTCGGTGGGAGTTTGTGCGTCATATTTATTTTCTTTGTCTACACGCGTGAAGCTTATGGGATAATCAATTACAGCGGTGTAGCAGGCCTCGGGGTGCAATTAAATTCCGTAAGCCTTCTCCATCCAAATTGCAATTATATAAGATTAACCTGCATACCTTTTCTTTCAAAGACCGAACTCGCCCTCTCCAAAGAAATAATCGCATACTGGACATCCTTTGCCCGTTCAGGAAACCCATCTACATTCAAGGAATCGTATTCTCCGAATTGGGTGGAGTGGCAAGGCACCGGGAAACGTGTCGTTATGACTCGGGGGAATTCTCCCGATGGAACGGCGAGTACGTTGGAGAGCGTGTCGTCGTTTGAGAAGGAGAGATGTACGTTTTGGATGAGTGAGGATGTTACGAGGGAGACGTTGTTGTAGGTATTTAAGAGGGATTGCGGACTCTGTACCAATTCGTGTGTGTTGACTTGGGACCTCTGATGGTGTTTCCTTTATGTAATAAATCTAGCAACTTGAACATTAACTATGCAACTTAAAGAAAAATGTCCTAATTTTTCCATTCGGCACGGTGCCCATATTCATCAGGAAATTTACTGACACCAGGGAACTTTGCGTGATGCAGAAATATCGATTTATTTTATATTCAGGCTACAGTCCAACACGCTGTATACAGCGCACTATGTGCCGAAGCATTACGAGAAGTCTGGCATTGGTCTCTGTTGATGAAGAATGGAAAGTACGCTACGCCAGCATGCAAGATTAGGTTTTGAAGAGACATACTCATATAATTGACTTCGAGAGGGAGTTGAGCTAAAGTCAAGGTCGTTCGAAGGAATGATCCATGTCGGCAATATTCCTGCTAGCCCGGTTTGCAAGAATTCGAAGGTATAGCGCGCAATACCAGATGGAACTGTCAGACGGATAATCGAAGCATTGACTAGGTTCAAAGACGAAGGATTTGAAATCGGAGTTACGAAGCATGCTGAATTGCTGAAACGTCTTGAGGCAGCGAAGGATGACCTGGGGGCCTTAGGTAACGGCCTGGGCAGATTAGCTAGTGATAAAAAATATGGAAGAATAGAGTGATAAAAAATATGGAAGAATAGAGCGATAACTACTAGCATTGTATTTTCCTTTTTTGTGTTATGAAATGCCGCTTTGGAAATCCGTTTTACGTGTACCATGGGGCATACTCATACATTTCAACAAAGAGTTCCTGCACCTCCAATTGTATATCATCGGGATGTGTGGATGTTTTGGCGTATTCAGACCATTCATCAAGATTACATACGTTCATTGCACAACGTGTGTACTCCCAGTATTCCGGCATCCACCCAGACAAAGCCCAATTAATGATGGGGCCATATTACCTTTCCGATCGATTAAAATATTGCTAAGGTTAAGATCTCCACTGGTGAAAAAGATACAATGATTAGCGCTTAGATAGGTCCGTATCTATTCAAGTTGCTTCCCCGCACTTTCTGCCGAGTTCGCGATACGCTCTACTGAGACAAGTAGGTCGTTGAATTCCTTCTCGAATGCAAAAGGCTCACAAGGTCAACCTAGGACAGCATGAAGAAAGGATGAGTTATCAATGGATCCCAAACGGCTTTGTTGCGTAGAGGGTCGTCGAATACTCCGTAGTTGATCAACGTAGCTTCGGATCTGTCTTGCCATGTTCCGTTTTTGATACGGAGACAAAGTGGGCCAGCAATTACGCAGTGTTTGCAATTAGGAATCCATTCCAGTAAGGTTATAGAGTCTTCACCCGAAGTCCAGGTGTCTATGATCGTCGGTACCGGGATAGCTGTATTTTCCCGAACAAAACGCAGTGTATTCGGCTCGCCGAGTCGTTCATACACGCTGATGTTCATAGCAAGCCTTGAGCTAAGTCGATATACCTCTGTACTACTCGTTGGTCGGTAACACCGTTTGCCGTGTGCTTTAAGAAGTAAAGAGCAGTTTCCGATAAATCATATGAGTGAATCTCTCTAGGGAGAATAGACGAGAATCCTCTAGAGGAAATAATTATCTACATTGCAGCTCATTAATATAAAGACTTAGCGACAGCGTTGAGAGTAACTCACAGTGAGCAAAATCGATCGTACTACATGAATCCCTTTGTGCCTCAGGCGCATCCTCTGAGTTTTCTGACCGAGGAGGCAATGATCTGAAGCTCATTTTGGCACAAGTCAATCGAGACGATGAAAATACTTGCGAGAGTTGGAATTGTTCAATGAAGGATATCCGTAGTACATACTAGTAAGTGGGAATTGAAGATATGAAGCGAGACGCGAACGGACGCGGAACGAACAGCCAATAGACACCAATCGAGCTTCGAATAAGATCGGCATCATCCTCATAATTTACCCTATTCAGATTCTACCACCGCTGTAGGCTATCTAGTAGCATTACAGCACTTGATATCGACCCATTTCATTTTCAATATCATTTATTTAGGCCACTACACCATGGGCGGACGCGGACACTCTCGGGACACTCTAAGTATCCTATCCTTACCGCCATCATCCTTTTATAAAGCTCAAAGAACGAAACCATATTCTCTATTTCAAAACTGGTTTGGTTGTAGTCGTTAACGTAATTCACTATGTTCCTGTAGTACATGTTACGCTCCTCCTTGACCTTGCCTTGACCCTCCTTGACCTCATGCTGACTTGGACTTCCTTGCGGCACGCAGCTTTCCCAAAACCGTCCGGAATTGCGAATGTCGGCGTAGCTGTATGTCCTTGTATGGAATTTCCGGAATTTCCGCCGTCTAAACAGGCGAAAGTCTTCGAAAATGATGATGGAGTTCTAAGAAAAGAACGTGAGTCTAGACCAATCATATATAATACTCAATCTTGGTTCTGAATGTCATCCTGGCCGCAGGAGCTGTCAGACGACGCCGGTCTTCTCTCTCTTGAAATGCCGCTGTGCTCTGCACCGTTCGTGTCCTGGTCGGACAACTGTACACGGTCCTATTTTGAGTCGATTCCTCTTTTCCTTGTCGCCATTCTCATCCTATGGCTTTCACTTCCACTACCTTCCGCCGTTACTCGTGCTTTCAAGTTTCCCTTGAAGCCTTTCTTGACCATCGACGAGGCGGAAGGAATTCTTGCTGCTAACGGACCAGGTAGTGCAGAGAACCCATCCGATACTTGGAAGGCAAAAAGGTCAATTTGGCGTACAATCGGTCTCTCAGGATTGTCATTAGGGGAAATGGTAGCTTGGCTAGCTATTGCGAGCTATGAAGTTGTTACCACGCAAAGGTTTAACTACTGGACGGTTTCCGCCTATATGATCTCTTTCTCCTGGCTGCCAGGTGTAGTGTTACCGTTGTTTTCACCTACAGTAACTGCGCCTTTAGATCTATTCGCCTTGTTCTTGTTGGAGCTTGCCGCTGCAGCCTTCCACATCGCAACTTTATGGTATGATCACCAATCAATGGGGATATCTCCTGGCCCATGGGTTCTTCTAGTAGTATGTCTAAATGTCATGACTATTATTACGCTTCTGGCGATTGTGCTATGCATGCCTGTAAATGTACCCACTAGCCAATCTGTAGCCGAAAAGATTGTACGTGTCTTCGTGTTAATCTATTTAGCTTGCTATATTAAGAGATATTATAGGGAAAGAGTATCAGTCCCGAAGACTATAGCCCCTTGTGGGCATGTATATCTTTTGAATGGATCCTTCCTCTCATTATCAAAGTATGTCTAATACATCTTTCTTCGCGCGCCATATTCTTACGCATGAACCAAGGGCAATAAGCAGCCTCTGAAACGAGACGATGTTTGGGAACTGTCGCCAACTATGCAGTCTAGAGCAGTGTATACTAAGTTTACATCTATAAAGTTCGTCTCCGCTACATCTCTTATTCAATTCATATATCCTGATTCTCTGTAGGCGAAAGTCGCTCTTAAGACAGCTGTTGTCAGCGAATGGCCTGGATTTTGTGTATGCTCTACTATCTTTCATCTCCGTATCCAACTCTGACACAACATCATAGCATGGATTTTACTCTGACTTTGATCAGTGTAATCCTCAGTTATGCCAGTCCTTTCTTTCTGAAGTATGTATTTAATCTTCTCACCTTTTGCCTAGTGCTTATCTTGAATTATTCAGCCGCATTTTGAAGGCTATCGAAGTATCTGACAAGGACCCTGAAGCTCGTACCCGAGCTTACTTCTACTCATTACTTATGTTTGTATGCAGTGTATGCAAGATACAAGCTGATGCAACGCATCTGTGGTACGGACGGCGAGCGACCACGCGCGTACGCACGCAACTCATGACCGCTATTTATGCCAAGGCCCTTATACGCAAAGATTATTCCGGTGTTGTGGAGAAGAAAGCGGAAGGAGCTAAACAAGCTAATGGAGCTTCTGGTGCAAACGCTAAGAAAGACAAGAAGGATGCCGGAAAGAACAGTTCTGGGGCTGATATTGGCAAGATCGTGACTTTGATGAGTACAGATACCAATAAAATCATGGGGATGGTCGTATCAGCATACTTCTTCTATGTAGGTCTTAATACAATATCTTGCTCGGTATATTGAACAGTTATGCTGTAGGGTGCACCATTTGATGTTATCATTGCGTCGGTCTTCCTCTATCAGTATGCTATCGCACTATATTCTCTAGTCCATAGACTGACTGTAGTCGAAGGTTACTCGGCGTTTCCGCCATAGCTGGATTTGCCGTTCTCCTCGTCGGAACGCCATTGAACAACTTTATATCTAGACGTGTATGTTTGTATCTATGTCGGTCATATAACCTACGCTCATTCTTCATTATACAGAGACTAAAAATCCAGAAGAGCCTTTTGGGCGCCAAGGATAAACGGACTACAGTGCTCAACGAGCTCTTAACCGGGGTTTGTCTTTCAGCTTAAACATGGAACGGTCAATTCTGATCATGTCCATCGCAGCTTAAGCTTGTTAAGTTCTATGCTTGGGAGAATAGATGGATCGATCGCGTACTTGGTGCACGAAGCATTGAAATTAAGTGGCTCGCCAAAAGTATGTTGACTACTGCGTATACCAATAATCCCTGGTATTGACCATTTGATACAGTGCGGACCAACCAAATCCTCTTCAGCGCCATCTGGAGCCTTGTTCCTATCTTGGTGTCTATTATATCTTTCTTTACATACGTGATGCTTGGGCATGAATTAACAGTTTCTGTTGCCTTTACTGTGAGCATGGCTTCCATGTCCACATCATGGGTACCTAACAAGGATCCGTCATTAACAGGCCATTTCACTGTTTGGTATGCTAAGGTACGTATGCTCATCGTCACCACCAAAGGAAGGGCGTAAGTAACCAATCGAGACAGAGCACCGCTAGGAATTATTCCCAAATGGATTGTGGATGTTTTGCAGGTTAGTACTCATGAATCTTGAAGAAGCACGTTCTAATTTGTGGCAAAAGACGAAAATCTCTTTAGACCGCATCGACACGTTTTTGCATGAAGACGAGGTATCAGAACAAATCTCTGGATTAAAGCGCGATGGGATTGATCCAACTCTGGATGAAGACAGTCGACTGGGTATTCTACAGGCTTCGTTCAAATGGAATGAGGTAGAAGATACGGATACAATTAAGACGTCTCGTGCAAACAATAAGACTGCTACGTCCACTGTCTCAATCACAGAATCCGAACCGAATATCAGTGATAGCGTATCTATTGCCGGTCGTTCGTCTCAAGAGACCAAGTTCGAATTAAAAGATATCAACGTAATCTTTCCCGATGGCAAATTGACCATCGTAACAGGACCTAGTATGTGTCCGTTGTATAATTTACAAGTTCATCCTTTTGATATTATTCTACAGCCGCCTCTGGCAAAACAGCCCTATTGGTAAGTTTGTCCAAGATCGGTATTTTCAACTAACTTGATTACCTTTCATATTAGATGGCGCTTTTAGGCGAAATGACGATGCTCCCAGGGAATGGCTGTCTGCTTCTTCCCAAACGCCAACTCCATCCTGACGAGAATGGCTTCAGTGGACTGTCCTACGCCGCCCAGGCACCTTTCCTTCAACATCTGTCCATCCGGGATAATATCCTCTTCGGAAACCAGTACGAAGAAGAACGATATGCAGCTGTTCTGGAAGCGTGCGCGTTGAATCCGGATCTTGAGATCTTTGAAGCCAGGGATTTGACAGAAGTAGGTTCTAAAGGTATATCGCTCTCGGGAGGGCAGAAGGCTAGGGTAGCACTAGCTAGGGCCGTTTATGCTAGGAGCAAATGTGTTCTGTTGGATGATCCGCTTAGCGCAGTGGTGAGTACTACATCCGGAAATATGGTAACATTGGCTGAATATTCTCACAGGATAGCCACACGGCTCTTCTTTTGTATGAGAAGTTATTGAAAGGCCCTCTTTTGGCTAACCGTACGGTGGTATGTACACGATCATAACCGTCATTTGATCATATGATTGAAAATTTGCACAGGTCCTAATCACCCACAACGTCGAGCTCGTTCTTCCCGGCGCATATTACGTCGTTCGTATGCTCGACGGTCGGATTGACGTGCAAGGCACCTTGGAAGACCTTAGGGCAGACGGTACTTTGGGTGTGATCATCGCCAAAGATTCAACCGCTGGATCTTCCTTGGTCGCTACGTCAGGACCCGATGTTATCGACAAACCGAAGCCCGAGGGTACTGAGAACACGAAGAGACCTCGTCAACTGGTCAAGGAGGAAGAACGTCCAATGGGTAGCGTCAAATGGAATATATATAAGTCGTACATGAAGGCAACCTCGTATGTCACCTGGATCACTCTTCTGATAGGTGTCGTTCTGGCTCAGTTACTGAGTGTGTCTGAAAAACTGTGGATCAAACAGTGGGGCGACGTAAGTGATAATCTTTCTTTTGTTTATGCACGCTGACTTCAAATTGGTACAGGCTTACAACGATACTGTATCCATACTTCACTATCTTCCTTTGTCCTCGTTTATCGAACAAGTAGGCGAGACTCTTTCCCAAACCCCTTTGTCCCTTGGCACAGTGGTTCAAGAATCAAACATCTCCACAAACGTGGCGCCGTTTGGATTACCGTCCGCTACTGAGCATCCGTTGTTCTATGTCGGAATATTCGCAGCCATTAGCTTCGGTGCTTCTCTGCTCGCGATTACGAGTGTCACAATCCAATACGCCGGTGGTGTAAGAGCATCAAGGGTGCTCTTTAAGCAATTATTGGTGTCTGTTGTCCGCTCTACCATGCGCTGGCATGATTCAACACCAACCGGTGTGTCCCATTTATCCTCCTGTCATTTGGACCTTGTTAAGCATTTACGCCAGGTCGAATTTTGAATCGATTTACGAGTGATATAACGACGTTGGATATGTCCCTGAGTTCGTCTTTGCAAGACGTCAACATGACCATGGCGAGCTTTTTCGCGTCCGTGATAACGATTATCGTCTTCTCGCCGTTATTCGCGATTCCTGCCACAATTCTCGGTTTTCTGTACTACAAGATCGGAATAGCATATCTGTACGTATGCCACATTTCATCCTATCCTAACTATTACTGAACTGAATCAAAGGAATACCGGGCGAGAAGTTCGCCGTATGGAATCGGTCTCTAAATCGCCTATTTTTGCCAACTTTTCAGAATTGTTGGCGGGCATAGTAAGTGGCATATGAACGTCTGCGATTTATTTATTGATTAAGTGCAGGTGACAGTTCGAGCATTCTCTGCTGAGAGGCGATTCCTCAACCAGTTGCATGGAAAGGTCGATATAGCTTCCAAGGTGGGTTGTCTCGCTTTTCCGTAGAACGCGTCCAATTGACAGATTCTTCAGTTATGGTATAGTAAGTGATATGAGACTATGTATATGCGCATGCTAACACGCGAGACAGCTTTTTGGATGGCCAATCGGTTTGTAATTCCTTCTCGACGAGGACGCCGTTACTTATCGAATTATACAGTTGGTTGCTAGTGCATTATGATTTCTTAGGCGGTTTTGTCGTTCTGTTCGCGACATTGCTTGCGATATCCGGAAATATTGGAGCTGGTCTGTTACGCGTATTCACTCAGTCAGAATAACTTCTGAACGTCCTCCAGGTCTTTCTGGTGTCACGATCACCTCCGCTATGGCATTTTCCAGCGCTGTAAGTATATGATTAATGTGCACCTACATAAACTGATCTCTTGTTTAGGTATACTGGACTTGCAGGTACCTGTTCTGTGCTATGTATCTGAAGTGATAAGCTGACCAATATGTTATACTCAGGTCTTGGACACAGTTAGAACTGGACTTCAAGTATGTATACTTCTTTGCCTTGGCGCATATACTCATGGTTGGTACAGTGCCGTAGAACGCATAGTCGAATATCTGAAGTTGCCAGAGGAACCTCCACTCATCATCGAGTCTAATCGTCCTCCTGCGTATTGGCCGTCAAGCGCGGATAATGATGCGCTTATTGATATTCAAGATCTCGTCATGGTGCGTAGTGTATGCGTTATATGAATTATTTCCTCATTTGATTACATTACAGAGATACGATGCCGACCTTCCTCCAGTCCTGCATGGCATATCTTTCAAGCTGAAAGCAAGAGAGCGCGTGGGATTGCTAGGTCGAACAGGTGTGGTACCTTTCGACTTCCGGCTCAGTATCGAGAGTTATAACTAGTTTTTAGGCAGCGGAAAGTCGACTTTAGCGATGAGCTTGCTGCGTTTCGTGAGTGTCGTCTCTATACCATCAATCATGCTTCTCACATACCTCCCAGGCGGATCCAGCAAGCGGCACAATAAAGATCGACGGCATCGACATCACAAGTATCGGGCTTCACGACCTACGGTCCCGCATCGTACGCCCTCATCCCATCATCCCCAACCT
>KN837189.1:449923-460484 GCA_000827215.1 Sphaerobolus stellatus SS14 | reverse complement strand
TATTGAAGACATTGACCTATCAATAAATCTGATGCTCTTTGTTTTCAAGTGCTGACAACTTAGACTAGAAGGTGGGTTTTCTTCTGTGCTACGTGAACATTCTCAGTGACAGTTTCCACCCAGCAGGCAGGACTCAGACTTGAATTCAGCACGAAACCGGATGACAGAATATTGCAGAAAATTTCGCTGGTAAGTACAAAGCTTCATTTATCATCTATAAACATCTAATGTGTTCCTTAGTAAGGTGAGCTGTTTACTGTGTCTAAGTTCGTATCCAAGGCACCGCCACGCTTGTTATCACCTTATTGCCTGTTGCTATGTCAATATTTTGCATCCTGTACCAATATCTCCATTACTAACAGGAAGTTTCAGATAGTACATCTACCGTGTGTGTACCTGTCTTTTAGCAGGTACTGAGGTCTTTATTACTCAAAAATTACTGTATTCTAGAGCCTCAGTAAGTGTACATTGAGTTTCTAAATGGTAGCATAGTCTCGAATCCGCTGTATTTATTGTATTTAACTGTATATATTTACATGAATAGAACCATTTGATTTTATATATTTAATAACATTTTCTGAATAATCAAAAAATCAGATGGAATAAATATTATCTGCTATTGAGTCTATGGGCTGTTAGTGTTCCTATGATAGTCATCCATAGCTTCCACTGCAGCTATCATACTGAAAATAGAGCCATTTGCCATGGACACTATAGAGGCTATAATTGCCTTTATAGTGTTTGCCAACTTTCCTGATGTACAGTTAGCAACATTGGAAATTGGAGATTTTCCAAGGTGCTTTAAAGACGTACAATGCATTTTAGAGTCCTCCCAGGTCTCTATCTCGAATTCTTCCCAGCTTTGAACTCGTTTGAAAGATGTATCAATGGATAACCTTCGGGTTTTGACAAGCAGTCGACTCATCCCGGCCGACATACAGATTACAAACTTGAACTCCCCCTCACGAGGAATGTGGATAGAGCCTGCAAAGTGTACATGTTGCTCTTCCTTTGGAAGTATATCATGCTGCTTTAGAAGATCCTTCACTCCTATAATAATATAAATGAGCTATAGTGAATAATACATATGTGATTGAATACACCCGCTTACCATCAAAACCTGTTCCATTAGCAATACAGGCGGTCTGTATCACGTCCTTATTAGGTCAAACGATCTCGGTGAAAAGTTTGACCAAATAGGGGTCACAATCGAGGAAGGTTCGCGCAAGGTTCGTTAGCACATGGACCCTTCCCAGAGCGCCAAATTTACCTGTCATAACCTTCATCTACCTTCATTTCATTTTCCCTCTGCTATAATTATATCTTCTTTCATGTTACTTGTACCTTCTATAACCTTCTTTATCCAATTACATAGCTGTGCGTAGCAGTTTGTAGCACTGTAGCACTGTCAGATGTAGGCCCCTCGTGCAGCACTTTGTAGCCATTACACAGCACAATGTAGTCCTTGAGATGTTTCCAATACTATTAAAATACTGTTTTGGACATGGATTGAAGCACAAAGCAAATAATTTCTGTAACTGATGGTGTATTCAAGAGCTCTATGTACAAGGTCTTTGTTGAGTACTATATATTGACTGCTTTACCACTAACTATCTCACTCTGCCAAATAAAACCCACTTAATGCATCTCCATTATTCCTCTCAACCAAAGGCAGCCCTGTGATGAACTTCAAGGGTATACCTGAGCAAGTGTATAAGTTTATCAGCAAGTGGAATAAGGTATTTGCAGTGACTTACCAGAAGTTATGAGGACAGGGAATGTTCATAAGAACAGAGAGAGAGAAGTCCCACCTGACTGTAATCTACAAGCTACTTTCAGAATCTTCATTGACTAGCTTATAGGGCTGGAGACCGATATGCTGAAGGGACTGGACAATGAAGTTGCGAAGCGGAGGTTGCGTTTTGGGTATAACAAGTTAGAAAGGTATGCAGTATCTTGTTGATAACGGTTGATGGTCTCATACCCTTATGCTTTAGTCCACATGCGAATCCCTTCCTTAAATTTCTCTCCTATTTCCAAGGCCCCATCCTATACGATGGAAATCACTGTGCTACTTGCCGCAGGCTTGCGAGACTGGGTTGATTTTGACATCATTGTGAATATGGCTATTCATTTTGCAATGTCTTATAATCTTACATGCATTCCATAGATTGGTATTCTAGTGCTTAACACTTTCGTTAGATGGTATCAGGAGAAACAGGCAGGAGATATTGTTGCTCAACTGAAAGTTTCTATCACGTTTAAAGCTACAGTAAGTTAAATCCATGCTCTTCCGACAATATTCTCATGATAGGATAAAGGTCATTCGTGATGGACAGGAGCAAGATATTGTAGCAAGAGACATTGTTCCTGGTGACATTATCAGTATTTTCACTTCCTCCAGTCATCAACAATCTTAATCTGGGAATAGATCATTGTTGAAGAAACCAATACAATTCTGGCAGATGGCAAGGTATGTATCTTCATTAATTATCGGCATTATTTTACATATATGTTTTGTCAGATTCTTGCTTCATATGATGATAAAAACCGCAGCAAGGCCAAAGCCATCGAGCAGAAAATAGAAGTAACTAGGAGACATAAAGAAATAATGGAGTCCCAGCCGAAACAAACTAAGTGAAAATCCAATGGGAAAGAGAGGGAGAATTCTGAAGACAGTATGACCATCATGGTGAATGAGACAGATGATGAGGGTGACAAAAAAGGTCCTTCCATATTGAGTGTCGATCAGAGCACGATTACTGGAGAGTCTCACTGTAGACAAGTTTATTGGTGATACTGTGAGTAATTTGATGTATTTAATTTGATGTATTTCGGTCGATAAATCAATAATCACAGTGGAATAGATTTTCTTCACTACGAGTGTCAAGTGGGCAAATGCTACATATTAATTACGCAAATTATGAGGCATAGTTTTGTAGGAAAAATGGCTGCCTTGGCTACTGGTTCTTCGGAAAAGGGACATTTCGAAAGTGTTATATCATCCATTGGTACTACACTTCTTCTTGTCGTAATCCTTTGGGTCACTGCTGTATGGATTGGCGGTTTCTTCCGTCATGTCGGAATTGCCACTTCCGATCATAATAATCTGCTGGTATATGCTCTTATTTTCATGGTATGTTTAACATTCCAATTCTTTCTATTTATGACTGACGTGTAATGTTTTCTAAGATTATCGGTATTCCTGTTGGTTTGCCTTAAATAACAACAGATGTGAAGTACTCCATGTTATAATGCATTTTCTCAACAAATTTCCAGAACTACTCTTGCTGTTGGAGCAGCGTATCTAGCCAGGAAGAACACGATCGTGCAGAAACTCTCAGCCATCGAATCGCTCGCTGGTCAGTTCTATCAGATCATTTTGCTATCCATTTCTTATTATTATCAAAGGCGTGGATATCCTTGCTAGTGATGAAACCGGTACTTTGACAGCAAATCAACTCTTGTTACACTAATCCTGGGTGGCCGAAGGAGTAGATGCCAATTGGTACATCCTCTTTTAATCCTACATTTATTTTTGGTTTATTAACCCCATGTTAGGATGATGTGTGTTGCAGCTCTAGCACCTTCGCATAATGTCAAATCTCTGTCAGTAGATTCGCACTCGGAGTTATACATCAGCTCACTATAATGCAGCGATCCTATTGACCATGTAACTATCTCGAGTTTAAAGCATTACCCTGAAGCTTGACAGGTGCTACGAGAAGGCTGGCATACTATCAAATTTACTCCGTTTGACCCAGTCTCGAAGCAGATCACTGCTGAAGTTGAAAAAGGCGGCAAATGATATACTTGTGCCAACGGTGCGCCTAATGCGTATGTCCCCTTTCTTTTCCTTTCATCGACCGTAATCTACTCTATTGATCAACTCATATAGAATTCTCAAGCTTTGCAATCTGTCTCAACATATTGTTGATACCTATCACGAAATGAGCAACGACTTTGCCCAGCGAGGGTTCCGTTCCCTTGGTGTCGCTGTTAAAGAGTCAGATGGTCCTTGGCAGATTCTCGGGTTACTACCTATGTTCGACCCTCCTCATCACGATACTACAGCAATACGAAATTTATTTATTCCTGTAATGCATTTGGGTCCTGATGTTGAATTAGACAATCGGCGAAGCTCAGAAGCTTGTAATTAAAGTAAAAATGTTGACCGACGATGCCGTTGCTATTGCCAAAGAGACTTGCCGGATGCTCAATTTGGGTTGGTTTTAATTAATATTTCCTGGTGTTCTTGTTAACTTAACCTGGTGTCCTTGTCAACTTAACGACTATCAGGTACCAATGTCTATGACTTTCAACGCTTAATTGGGGGCAACTTGGCTGGTTCAGATGTAGGTTCTGGTAATGTATAACATAACATGACATATCTTTACCAAAAGAAAACAGATCCACGATTTTGTCGAAGGAGCTGAAGGATTTGCTAAAGCCTTCCCAGAGCACAAGTACCAAGTCGTCAGGATGCTTCAAGCTCGGGGTCATTTAACAGCTATGATTGGCGATGGTACATTTTTTTTCCTTCATCCTGCCTTCAGAGCTAATCCGTTATAATAGGTGTCAGCGATGCTCCATCTTTAAACACTGCGAACTGTGGTATTGCAGTTGAAGGTGCTTCTGACGCAGCTAAAAGTGCAGCAGATGTCATATTCTTGGACTCGGCCCTTGCTACAATCATTACTTCCATCAAAGTCTCCCAGCAGATTTTTCACCGAATGAAGGTGTATATTCAATATCGAGTTGCGCTGTGTTTGCATTTAGAGATTTATCTGGTAGGTTTCTTAACATTTGTCGCTTGATTCTGAAAATCCTCATTGGATATCTAGACACTGTCTGATCATCTTGAACGAAACCATCTATGTTGAATTGATTGTGTTCCTTGCGATTTTTGCTGATCTTGCAGCTATTGCGATTGCATATGATAATGCACCTTATTCGGCCAGACCGGTCGAATGGCAGCTCCCGAAAATTTGGCTTATTTCAATTGTACTAGGTAAGTGAGATATATAATAATAGAATCCAACGTATAGTCTTACTTGTCGACAAGGGTGCTCCTTGCAGCCAGGACAGTTTGTTGAATCAAAATGGCCATAGCACGATGCGTGGGAAAAGATTATGTTAGGTGTCTAAAATGTTAGCTGGGGGAGACGTAAAACATGGGTAGGATGTGGGGGGAACCGAACAAGAACGTTTCAGTTGATTGGTTGAAAACCAAATCAAATTCTATCTATTTTTTTGTCAGTTGGATAAATTGTCTGGTAAATTATGAAAGGAGTCATAGGATTGGTTTTCCATCCCTGGTGAAAACAGTAAAGAAAATGCCTTTGTCACTGTCAGTACATCTTCATACATTTGTGCTGTAATAGCAACATGTCCTGACCTTGGCTCTGTGGGAACACACATAAATACATTGTTAGTATAAGCTACTTAAAGACTACACATGATTACCACGGTGAAGTATCAAGATGGATGATATGGCGGGCGATAATGTTTTGGGAAGATAACGAGAAGGTGACTAAACTTTTACAATGCTGGGATGAAGATTAAGTGAGGTCAAGGAAGTTTATACAAATCTTCATCGGTAATGTAAGGAAGGCTCTCTAATGTTACTGAGCGCTTGTAGAGAAGATTACTGAATGTTCACAGTAGACTATAAATAATATGGCAGGGGTTGCAAAGGTTCTACGAAGGTTCTCTGATGGCGAGGCCTATTAGGTTCAGCTTGTAATTGGATGCCTTGGGCCTATTAGGGGGTAGGTAGGTGACTGCCTGGGGTGTCCATTAGGATAGAGTGTCTTACGGAGCTGGATAATAATTCTCGCAACATGATCTTTATTCTCCAGGAGTGAATGCACAGCCGACAATGGTGGATTATATGCAGGAGTCCAATTTAAGAAATCTCGAATGTTCCTCATGGATTCCGGATTGAGGAGGATTCTTCGAGGAGTTGCATCTGCAAGCTAGTGTTGGCTTCGGTTCGACTTAGACCGGTCTAGGTCAGCTCGGCTCCGGCTCGGCTCCAGCTTCGAACCGGCTTGTGAGCTCAGCTGAAGCTGGGATGTAGTAAGTTGTATGAGCTGACCTGGACCAGTCTCGAACTGGCTCGAGACCGGTTCAAGGTTCCCTTTAATTGACCAAGGCTCAGGCCAAATGACTGGGCAACTATAATATCATTCTTTAGTTTGATTACGAGTTTGTTAAGTTTTCATTACACCTTTGAACATGGCAGGGAGCATTGCAGACGACAATATTGAGATGATCGCTGACCCTCCTGTCCGTGGTTACACTAAGAAGAGGATCATTTCAGATTCTGATGATGGTATGAATCTATATCTGACCTTGATCATTCTATTAATGATTTCCGTATTTTAGAGATCCAAGAAATATCAGACCCATCCGTCGAGAACCCAAAGAAGAAACAGAAGACCTTGGCTCTGGTCAATGCTCCAGGCCAATCTACTTGTTCGGGTCGTTCCCACCAGACTCAGGCCATAGAAACAGCACGCAAAAAGAGTCAAAATAACAATAAATTGAAAGAAAGTAAGTACTATTGCTGTATATGGTTCGTATTTATTTGACATTATATTAATTCCTTCCTTCAGAGAGTAAAGGATCCTCACCAATATGAAGGAATCAGCCATGTGCTGCATCTGCCCCACCCTCCACTGAAAAAGGTTCTTCATTCTCACAACAAAGCATTGCGAATGACAGTGAATCAGACCCTGATCACCCCAAGTTAAATATACCACCACCAGGTGAAAAATCCAAGGGAAAGAAGAATGAGGATAGGGCTGCGGTAAAGCTTTTCTACACAAAGCCAGCAACTCCAGGTGATGTTTGTTATTGCAAAGTATGCCAGTAAGTTGTTCCAGAGAAGCTTCCTTAACAATTGTGCTTAAATATTCAACTACAAAAAATTGCAAGAAACGAACTTGGCCCATTTTATTGCAACATATGCCCCTACTACAGGAAATTCAGGCTTGAAGCGGCATCTAAAAAACCAGCATCCTCGTGCATTTAAACAGTGCCTCAATATTGAAGCAGGATTAGGTCAAGCTGTTTCACTCGGTTCTCAACCAACACTCGATGGCCATCTTGTAAAAATACCACCAAAGATTCCCTTCTCGCCTGAGAGACTCTCAGGGGCATTAGTAAAGCTTATTTCAGCCTGTGATCTCGTAAGTTTACATTCAACAATCTGTCTAGTCATTTAATAATGCTACTGCAGCCCTTCTCACTTGTTGAAAAGCTGGAATTTGTAGATATTATACATGTCCTCAAATCTGACATTCGAGATGTGGACATACCTGGACGAAAAGCGATGGTATCAGCAGTTATGAAGGAATTTGAGCTTGAGAAGAGACTTTTGAAAGATCGTCTCAAGGCTATGCCCAGTGATGTCAGCCTTACCATTGATGCTTGGTCCTCTGACACAATGGATTCATATTTGGGAATCACGGGTCATTACGTCAACAAAGCATGGGAACTGGAGGATGACATTATTGGATTTAAGGAACTAAGTGGTTCTCACAGTGGTAATAACCTTGCGGAGTATGTTGTCGAGTGTCTTATTGAGCTGGGAATTGAAAAGAAGGTAATGTCATATTCTTTATTGTTTCCCTGTGAGTTAACAGATCATTCAGCTTGGATGGATAACAACTGATAATGCTACCAACAATGACACCATGGTCAAACATATTGAGGAGCTACTCTTCAAGAAAGGGATTGAGTGGGACTCTTCGACTCGTCACATCCAGTAAGTCATGTTCATCTCCGAGTTATGTTCTTCAACTATATACATCTAGATGCATGCCACACATATATAATTTAGGTGTCATTGATGTTTTAAAATCATTGACTACTCATCAACCATTTCGTGATGCCATTGAGGCTACCGAAACTACATTGACACCGGAACAACTTGCAGATCTGGTGGTTGCCCTTCGTGGGTTAATTGCAGCTGTATGTTTTGGTGTTTCATTGTAGCTGACTAGTCCTGATTTTATTACCTAGCTTCATGTCTCTTCCCAACACAAAGAAGCCTTTTGAGAGATTCAAGGGTCAGTGTACAAGCTCTCAAAAGGACCTGACAGCAAGTATATAGGAACATTGGAACTTCTTCTCAATGTTGTCACAAGATGGTCCTCAACATACTTCATGCTGCATTGTGCCTGTAAATTGCGAAAGGTGACTAATTCCAGTTTTAGTATCATCCAAAGTTTGCTAACATTTAACATCTAACAGGCCCTCGATGCTATAGTCCAACATTGGGATTATTCTGAGGTGCTCTCAAAGTTTAAAGTCAGTGAAGCGGGTTGGAAGCGGATAGAATTAATATTAAACATTCTCGAAGTATTCACATCTTCCACTCTGCTAGTTCCTATACTGATATATTACTTCTAACAGAAAGCCCACATTGGCCAGCAAATGCTTTCAGGTGACCGTTATCCTACACTCTATAAGGCTATTCCCGCTCTGGAACACCTTCAAGCTGAGTGGGAGACACTCCAAGATAAATATGAAGAGGATCACCCAGTAAAGGTGGTTCTACAAGCTGGATTAGACAAGTTGGGGATTTATTATCTCAAGATGGAGTCAACAGATGCCTATGCAATTGTCATGAGTATGTATCTTTGATCCATCTACTCCGCTCTGTGCTTAATTTCCATTTGTAGTCCTCACACCCTATGTCAAGATGCTTTACCTTGAGGAGTGGTGGACGGAACGAGCACCCTTGAAGCCTACAAAGACCCTTTCCGATCAAGTACATGATGCATTCCTTGAGAGAGTATGTCATTCTTCAATTTATTTTGCTATTTGCCTGATAGAACTTCTGTCAGTTTGAGACTACATACATGAAATCCATTGAAGCCCTGCAGCTGACTAATGTCAAGCAATCTGCTATTTGGGGAAAAAGCAGTACTCGACCATTGAAACTTAAGAATGAGGCTGAGAGGTATTTGGGTGAGGATGTTACGCTGCATCCGGAAAATGGTGGTCCCGACATACTTGCATACTGGAAGGTAAATTGTTTTCATGCATTTCAACACTATATTACCTTTTTTTCTGACTTTGATCATGTGTTAGTCTGTACAGCATGTGTATCCGCAGCTCAGTAGAATGGCAATGGATTATCTCACCATTCAAGGTTCGGCCATGCCAGTCGAGCGTGTATGGAGTGCTGCAAGCGATACAGACACCAAAAAGTGTAACAGGCTTAGTTCTGAACACCTTGCAGCACTCCAATTCTTAAAGAATGTCTATCGAAAGCACAGGGTCCGGCAAATGACTGCAGAAGAGAAAAGGGAGTTCTGTGAGGAGAGACTTAGGCAGATCGACATAGTGGATGGGCAAGATGACACAGTAGGGACAGCAAACCCAAAATTCATAGATATAGTGCTTGAATTTGACTAAACATTACTTCTATTTATTTTATATTGTTAATACATTGCATAAATGTGTGTATTATATTATGAGTGAACCGGTTCGAAGCCGGTCTGGAGCCAGTTCACGAACCGAGCTGACCTTGTACTGAACTGAAGCTGGGATACTGAGAATTCTATAGGCTGGGGGAGTTAGCTAGCTCAAATGAAAGCACATATTTCTGGCTGATTTTTTTATATGTTGTAAGAGCCTTAGTACCTAGTTTAAGATATCTTTTCAGGCCTTAGACCTAAACAGTAGATATGCAATTCTGGTCAAATTGACCCTTTTGCTAGGATATATCTGCATGTTTAATCAACTCAGTTATTTTAATTCCATTAGACCTATCTTTATATTATCACCTATAGATATACATGGAGGTCTGCTCCTTGACTCACACAAAAGTATATTGAAAAGATATAGTAAATGACTATGGATGAGAAGATATCATTATGGGTATAAGTATGTGATGGATGGCTATGACTGTGGTAGTCTATAAATGATATGTACATAGGACCATGGCAAGTACAACAAAAGGAAAAAATATCACCCAAATATCACCAGATGGACGTACAAAAAAAAGAAAAAGGACTACTCAGGGATTGAACATAGCTCTCACTTTTAGGAGAGTCATGCAATACCACTAGGCTATATGGATCACTGAGTAAATTACTCCCCATACCTCTGACCTCCCATCAGACAGTTGCTACTTAACGTATCCTGCAGATATCCTGGGGGGGTTGGGATGGTCACAGGTGGATATTTGTACAGGTGAGGAGTATGTTGGTAAATGCCCTATCATATATTTATTAGATTTGGTGAGTGCTTTGCATTGGTTTTCGTAGATGATGAAGGATATCTTTAGAATATGACTGCCCAATGGGATATGTCATCTGGCTTTAATCACATAGAAATTGGATATCTTTTTAGGGATGGCATATTGAGATTGCATTTAAGCACTTTATATCAGATGCTATATACTACATTTCACATGAAAAAAGATATGTTGGCAGGTATGGGAATTCTTCACTAAGAGTCAATTTATGCCTGCACAAGATATGTCTGAGTTAGGTTTGATTCCTAAAATGATATCTGCTGCAAAATGCATTAGGTGGTTGTA